>APFE031516442.1:183375-226280 GCA_000404065.3 Pinus taeda | reverse complement strand
AATTTACATAAGCTTCTCTCATGCACAGTTAACCTACAAATGACCCTCCATGCGCTTTAAATAGAATTCATGGACCAATCGGGTGTCAAGCCACGGATCAAGTGTCGGTAATACCGAGGAGAGAATGAACCGTCGGATCACTACATATCGTGACCGTCGGATTGTAAGTTACAAAATGTACAACGGTAAAGAAACACACTTTACCTAACTCTATACCTAACTCTATACTAGACCAAGTTGAACTTAACTATTTCCTATGTGTCGGAATATCCTAACGAGAGTGTGAATTTCCAGAGTAAGTTAGATAGTTAGCCAATGCAAGTTGTAGAGGCTACATATTGTGTGCCTGTGTTAGCAGGTGATTTAGAGGAAGAGCGAATAGCTTCAATAAGAAACATGAGGTAGAGTGATTACTAGAAAGGGTTTCAGGAGGTAAGATCAAATTTCCATTGCGAGTTGCATGAAGGAGTGGTAGTAGTCGGGAGAAAACTGAGTTGATTTGCCGGAAGGTAAATATTTCCCAATTAATTTTCAGTGGGAGATCAAGACTCGCTGTTACAATGATAATAACAATGAAGAGGTAGCACAAGGGAATCAACAATGTGAGATCATAGTAGCATAATGGAAGTGCAGATTGGTTCAACTACAACATGTAGCAAGTGAATCAAAGTAGCGCAATAATAACATGGGTGACAATGATTTTGAGGTTATTTTCTTCACAAAGATTTCAAATTTCAAAGTGGGAGAGGGAGATCAATTTTTTATTTGCAGAAAGGAGTGTTAATGCTCTAAGGAGGATGCAGTCCCTCCAATAGTGCAAGTTGAATGAGGTAGAGGGAATTACAGAGGCAATGGGGTACTTTTCTAGTCAGATCAATTTGTAAAGGAGAAGTAATTCTTAGTTTGATGGTTCAATTTTTAGTGGAGTCCATGGTTATTTCCAGTAGTCCGAGTTTGCAGGAAAGAACAAAATAAATTGTTGTAACATAGTTTTAGAGGCCAATTTAGGGTCTCAGAGGGGGACTGAATTGATTTGGAGTGGCTGAGTAGCTTCCAGGAGGTTAAATCAGCTAGTAGAGGCGAAGGAATAAATTTACCAAAGGTTTGCTAATTTATGGAAACGAGTGAAATATTTTCCAATCATAGATGTTGGATGTCAGTGAAATGGATTAGTTCGGCTACAACATGTTCCCACAGATCACTAGGTTGCAGATATACTCATGAAGGCCTTGGGTAAGGAAAAGTTTGTCTTCCTAAGGGATAAGATGGGAGTAATTGAGAACACCTTCTTTGCTAAGAGGGAGTATTATTTTTTGGTAGCAACAAACATGTGTTCTAGTCTCTATGGTGTTTAAGAGGCTAAGGAACATGAGATCTCCAAAACCTAGAAAATGTTTTGCTCAAAAAGCCTTAGAAACATCTTAGTTAGATTAATTGGCTAATAATTAAATATTTCCTAAGTCTAACTTAGGAAAACTGGTTAATTAAATTAGATTAATTGAGGAAATCGATTTTTTCTCTAGATACTTCTGGAAAAGTGAATCAAGGGAGATAATATGATCTTAGCCATCGATTGAGATGTGAAAATGGCCATTGGTTATCAAACATAATATTATAAGAGAAAGTCGATGGGGTTTGGGGAAGATACATAGAAGACACAAGAGTTTCAAGCACTTCGAAGTACCCAGTTGCAGTGATTAAGCAAGGGTGCAATTGAAGCTAGGGAGACACCAAGAAATGGGGTTTCAACAAAGATTTGGGTGGAGAATTTTGGGAGAAAATTTCCATAGTGATTTCCAGTTTCCATAGGTAAGAAGGAGGTTGATTTATCTACAGAGAAGGAGGTTGAATCAGCTAGTGAGAGTAGCTAGTTTGATAGTACAAGTGGCAGAGAGGAGCTCCTTTTAATGAGCTAGTGCTAGATCTATCACTCAGAGGTAGAGTGAGTGGGCCAAGGGCGGGGCCAGAGGAAAAATGACTTATGGGAGAAATATTCTAGAGGCTATAAGAATTTCCAGAAGCAGAAAATGCACATTTATGGCAGACAGTGCGAGTTTGCTAGAGAGGCCATATTGAGTTGTAGAGGGAGGTTTTGAATCTCCAGATTATTTTATCATTGAAGATCAGTATTTGCTGAAGCTTTTCCAATGAGAAGAAAGTAAATAATTATACTCTTAAATTGTTGAAGAATTATTAATAATAAAACCCCCATCTATTGCATTGGTTTTCCCTTCTGGGTTTTCCAAGGACGATTGTCCGAAAATATTGGTGTCATAATTATTTTGTGTGTGCATTATTTTGTCAGTTCCAATATTTTATTTTCCACAACGTTTTTATTTGTGAATAATTGCAATGTGAGTTATTCAATATTTTCCATTAATAATTAACAAAAGACAAATAAATTTCATAAGTTAGGAGAATAATTTCCAGTTGCTACAGTTCATGGAACTTTCATATTCATGACTTTTGATTAAATCAAACTAGGAAAACCCCATGGCTTCCCTTCTGCAAACCACAATTCCTCTTTGACAGCTTGTACAAACGCCCCAAAAAATTTCACTACTTCCTATCTAACTTTCATGGCCTCTCGACAAAATCGCACTACCCCTGGAAAAATCATACAACCTCTGGAAACTTGAATTGGCTAATATGGAAATTTGCATTACCTATGGGAGATTCACATTGGCTTTAGAAAATATATCAGTCTTCTTTGAAGATAATAATCTGGCCAACAAAACTCTTTCTGAAACTCAAAAGCTAGAAGTCTTCTTGGATGAAGAATAAACCCTACAAAAATTTCCTTAATTACTATTGTTGAAATCCTCTTGGTGTCTTATTGAAAAATCACCCAACTCAACTCACTCGATATGTCTCCAAACATTCCCATAAACTTCCCTTTATAATCTCTCATTCACAAATGAATGGCCTCGATTAGAAGTTAACTTGTCCCAATCGATGGCTAAGATCAACTTAGAAACTTTTTACAAGCTTCTAGAGGCAAATTGATCTTATCCCAACTAATGTCAATTAATTATCCACTTTCCCTAATTTTTATCTTAGTAAATATTTAAAAATCACTAATTGACTTAATTAAGACATTTTCCTTAAGTGAAACTTAGGAAAAATTACATGGGATTTGAGATAATTATTTCTCTATGTTCTTAGCCTTAATGACACCTCTCAGGGCTAGAACTCTTGTTCGAGCTGTAATACTTAACACTCCCTCTTAGCGAGGAAGGTGTTCTCCACAAAACACAAGTTATCCCTGAAGAAGACAATATTTCCTTTATTCAAGGCCTTCGTTAGAATGTACACCACTTTTTGATCTGTAGGCACATACTGTAGCGAAACTGATCCATATTGCACACAATCCTTGATGAAATGGTATCATATGTCTATATGTTTCGACTGATCATGGAATAATGGATTCTTAGATATCTTGATGCAACTCTAATTATCATAGTGAATCATGGTCAATTCCATCCTCTAGTCAAACAATTCCACTAGTAGCTTCTGAAGCCATATGGCCTCACATGCTTCCATGTACTCTGCTTCTATAGAGCTTAATGCTACAAACTTCTTCTTCCTGTTGTACTAAGAGACAACCCCTGATCTAATGTTGAAGAAACACCTTGAAGTGAATTTATGGTCCATTACATTTCCTACCTAGTATGTTGATTTATGTAGCTTTAGAGGTACTCCCACACCCTAGGGTATAAGGTTTGGGAGAAATTTGACCCAAATTGGCTTTGTGGGCGAAGTACCCAAGCAATGGGTTTTACACCCAAAGTTGTGGGCACAAAACCAAGAGGAATTTTGAATGGTTTGATCATTGAGGGCATGTGGGGCACTAAAGGCATCGATGTGGTGGCTTTAAATGAATGAAAATAATTTGTTTCTCATGTTTTATGGAGATTTAACATATTGATAAGGTTGGATTGGTGTTATGTAATGACCCTTGGTGGCCAGGGGAATCCCACCAAGATTTCTATAAAAAGGAGATAAGTGAACCTCATTCTCACACCATCCTACTACAATTCATCAAAAGGAAAGGCATGTGAGGTTGTTGCAATCTCAAGAAACCCTAGCTAAGTCTAAGAGAAGGTTGTGTTTGTGGTATTTTCTTTTGTTACAGTCTAGGCTTGATTAGGAGTTGTTGGTCGATTTCTAAAGGAGCATTTGTGGGCACTAGATCGTGGCACATCTTTTATGACAAGGCCACACTTTTATTTGAGATCCTAAAGGAGGGTTGACCCCCTAATTTCATGCTATATAGAGGTGGTTTATACCTTATACAACAATAAGAAATAAGGTTGAGTTTCCTTGTGGGATAGTGTAGAAGTTTAGGGTCTTGAGGATAGGAATTGTCATTGTTTTGAGCTACTGTTTGGAAAAATTAGTGGTTGTCATGTGGATGTTACATGAACCCCTAAAGAGGGCCAAGAACTTTAGTAAAGGCTTTGAATATAACCAATATGTACAGGATTACTGGTGACGTCTTATAGAGGTAAGCAAGTTGTCTTTCATGTTGGTGTTTTCTAGGGATGGTAGGTTGTTTCATAAACATTGAAGAAAATGAAGTAAAGTAGCTTGTGTACAATGTTGTGAGGGTTTTTAGTAGCTTCTTATTGTGCCCTAGTACAATGGACAAGGGAAATCTTATCACTTTTAAGTGGGAAGGTTGTTTGGGCTCTAGTTAATTGACCTCAAGAGTGGAGTATTGATGATAAGAGGGTTGGTTATTTGTGCCCTAGTTATGTGATTGATAGAGGGTTGAATTAGAGATAATAGGGAAACCTCCAAGCCCTAAGTCTGTCATCATTGGAGCAGTAGAGAGTCAAGAAGTGGTTAGTGGTGAAGACCCTATGTGTTGGTGTCCTTGAAGGATCAAAGGAGAAACTAGTGGGAAAACTTATGATGGGCCAAAGTTTAGCGACACAAAAGGAGAAGTGATCATTGATGGTGGCAGATTGTTGAGTTGTAGAAGCAAGCCTTTAGAGGAAGAAAAAATTGCCTGATCAATAGAAGAGGTGAAAAAAAACCTACCATATGTGTTCAAGGTACATGGATTGAAAGGGTTGTGGAAGTTCTACATTAACAAGTAGGTCAATTGTATTTTGTTCAGGGTAGATTGATCATCATAGTTGTTGATATGAAGTCCTAGTTGTTGTCTTGTATTAGGGTTGATTGTAAGGGGAATCATCCCTAATATGGGAACCCTGAGATTGTTGTATTAAATATTTGTAGTATAACAAGTGTTAGGTTGAAAATTTTGTCTTATGTACTAGTTGATTCACTAATGTGTATTTTCCATTGTGAAATGTAGAAGTGTTGTGGAATTTGAGCATGTTTGTAATCGTGATTTTAGAATCAAACCATATTCTTGAGTTCCATGGAAAAATAAACACAGTCCACATCAATGTATCCCATCAACCTAACACCATCACCTTGAGCATATTTCAACCCATACTCAATAATACCTCATAGATATCACAACACATTCTTTTCTATTGTCTAATGCACTCTCTTTAATTCCTCCATGAACTGGCTAAGAGTGTTAACTACAAAGAAACTATATGGCCTTGTGTTGACTAGATACATGAGAGAGACAATAAGCTATCTATATAAGGTGGGTTCCATTGTTTCCTGTTTCGATGCATAAACCTTCCTCCAATTGGTTACCATAGGTATAGACATGGGTCTACAATCCAACATCGTGAATTTCTTGAAGATATCTAAAGTATATCTCCCTTGACCAATGAATATTTCCCCATCTGTCTACCACACCTTAAGTCCTAGAAAATAATGCATCAACCCTAAGTCCTTCATCTTGAACTTTGCTACTAAGTTCCTCTTGCAATCTTCTATGAGCCATTGTGACCCAGTAAAAAATAGATCATCCACATACAAAATAAGAATGAGTGGTTCACTTCCAACCATAATATAGTAAAGGTTTGAATTTTCCTACTCTTCACGAATCCCATCTCCTGTAAGTAGCTGTCAATATGACCATATGATGCTCTAGGAGATTTGTTGAGTCTGTATATCACTCTCTTCAACCTGAATACATGGGTTTCCTTCCCATGCATCTGAAAACCTTCTGGTTGCTTGATGTACACCTCCTCTTCTATGATTCCATTTGCAAATTTCATCTTGACATCCATATGGTGAATCTACCATCCCATCTGTGTTGCAAGTGAGATCATGGATGTAATGGAATTATACCTGGTCATTGGAACAAATGTCTCCTCATAATATATTCCCTCTTTCTAAGATAAATCGTTGGCCACAAAGTTGGATTTAATTTTTCAATGCTACCAAATGTAGTGTGCTTGATCATAAATATCCAACGAGAACCAACCACTGTCCTATCCAATGGTCTAGAAACCACCTCTTGAACATTTTTCAACATGATGGAGTTGTACTCCACCATAAAATCCTACCCCACCTAGTTTTTTGAAACCTATAGCTGGAAGGCTCACTATCAATGAGTTGACTCATCAACGCCATGTATCCTGAATATCTCTCTAGCGGTCTCCTATACTTGGTGTTCATTCTAGGAGATCCTACAAACTCCTATGCATCTACCAATGTCTGAAGCAGCTCATGATTCCTCCTACCAACTAAGGTGGGTGGAGTGTTAAGGTCCTCGTCATGATATTTCTCCTTATTATGTGAACTCTCCTATGCACTTGTACCTGTACTAGTCATTGCACTTATACTTGTGCCCTACACTTGAGATGTTGTTCAACCCTTGGAGCTTCTGCTTGCTGACTCTGATCAATTGTTGGAAACTTGCAAGATCTCCTTAAGGATTTCCCATCTTGAAACATAACATCCCATCTCATGATAATATTCCAAGTCCTTGGAATATAGATATTGTATGCCTTGGTTTTACTGTAACCAATGAAATATCCCTTCTCTGTAGTGGTATTCAACATGGTGTGCTTCTCAGCTGGAACACGACAATAAGTGATACTGCCAAAAATATTATAATGACCCACTTATGGCTTCTTCTCTGTAAATTCCTCCTTGGGTGTCATATTTCCTAGTACCTTATGTTGGACCCTATTCTGAATGTAAAATTTTAAGATATATGATTTTTCCCAAAGATATCTAGGCATATCTTGATCATATATCATGACCCTCGCTGCTCCAACTATGGTTCTGTTACTACATTTTGCAACCCCATTCTGCTACAGGTTGTATGGAGTTTTCCACTCTATCTTGATTCCCTCCTTGGTGCAAAAGTACTTGAAGGATTTCTTGATGTGCTAACCCCCATTATTTGTTTGAAGTACCCTTATCTTCTTTCCTATCAGATTCTCCACAAGAGCCTTAAACTCTTTGAAGTGATTGAAGACTTCATCTCTTATATTCAAGAAGTAAATATAGTTCTTCCTAGGGACATCATCAATGAAGGTCATGAAATATTCATAAACCCTGAGAGATATTGTGGATAATAGACCAATAATATCATAATGTATCAAATCTAGCACACCCTTGGCTCTATTGTCACTCCTTGAAAATGTTACTTTTGAAAACTTTCCAAATACACACCCTTTGCATATGTCATCATGTTCGGTACTCACCTATGGAATACCTGTCACCATTTATTTGAGAAAATTAAGTTCTTCAAGATTGATATGACCCATCCTCCTATGCCACAACTCTCCCATATCTTTTCTATTGTTTTTGCTAACCAATGCATTTGGAGTATCAAACCGCAACTTATACACCTTGTTGCTTCTCACCCAAATATCCTTTATTAACTTCCAATTTTTTTGTTTCAAATAGACCTTCTTTCCTTGAAAGTATATATCATACCCCTTATCCTAAAAAGCATAAACTGAAACTAGATTCATTCCCATACCTGGCATGTGCAACACATTTGTAACATGGATATTTTTGCTTGACTCACTTTGAAATTCGACTATTCCTCTCCCAACTGGAGTACACTTGGACTTATTTCCCATTTGTACCTAGAATCCTATCTCCTATTTCATATATCTATAGAAATACTCTCTAACTCCTGTCATGTGACATGACACCCCACTATCGGTTTACTAGACTCATGTGGTGGTCGAGATAGATAGGCAAGATATAAAAAAAAACTCATCCTCAAGTCTTAAAGATAGTTCATCAATGTTTGCTAAAGTTTTTGTCTGCCACTTCTTCTTTTCACCCTTATTTTTTTTTCGAACATTGACTGGTAGAGTGTCATACTTGATGAAAGTCAAAACACTTGATTTTACTCAATTATTTATTTTTCTTCTCTCCCTTGGAGTTTGACCCTTTACTTGAGTCTTTCTTGGATTTTCCCTTTCCAACAAGAGCAATATTCTCATCATCCCCACCCTTTTGGCCTTTATTTATCCCTCCACTGATAGGGCTCAACCTAAGCTCTTCCTCAGTGAAATTTGTCCAAAGACGATCCCAACTAGGCAAGTATTTCCATCCATTAATCACTTGGACAATGAAATCCAACTGATTTGAGAACCCGTTCAACATTTTTCTCATGAGCTCATCATCTATTATTTTCTCCCCGACAATTGGTAACTCATCTTTGACTTGTCTGACCCTGGTAAGATAACTGACAACTCCTTCACCCTTGCTTTGTCTAGCTTTTCACAACTTCTCTCTAAGGATCAATTTCCTGTTCACAGTTACAATCTAGAATAGATTCAAGATAACATTGCAAATATTCTTACACGTATTCGATTCTACAAGATGGGGAATGCTATTATCTTAGACCCCATCTTGGATTATACACCTAGATTTGGCATCATCCTTATGGTAGGTCACTAATTACGTTGGATCTATTGGTACGACAACAAAAAACATTGCATATTCCTTCAGTTTATGCTCCTCTAGGAACAAAAGTATCCTGTATTTCTAGATACCAAAATTTATGCACCATCAAGTCTATCTTGATCCCTCAAACCAGTTGTAGCCATCTTTGAAACCCTCAAACAATAAACCCCATTAAATTTGAAGAGATCTTAAAATCAATATGTGTTAAAACATTTGATTTCTCTTTCAAAACCCTTGTGATCAGATAAAAAATAACCTCAATGATTCAATGTTGTGAAACCATGCGAAAGTTTTGCTACCCAAAAGTTATTATTAATGCAGTTAATTATTTTTATTACTTATATACAACAAAATTGATTTATCAACTGAAAGTAATTAAATAAAAAACATAAATAACACCATTAACCAAATAAAATTTGTAGCGGAATATATGAGAAACCAATCACACAAATAACACATTTTTTTTGGAAAAATGTCCCTAGAAAAACCCCAATGTGGGAAAATCATTCTTCAGTATGAGGGTTGTATTATTAATCTTCAAAAAAGTTTGCTACTGAGAAATTACATAAACTTCCCAAGAAAACTATGACAAATTTATTTTCACTGTTATTGATCAAATCAAACTAGGAAAACCCCACAATTCCCTTCTGCAAATCACATTGCCTCTCTCACAACTCACACAACATCCCCAACAATTTTCACTACTTCTTGGCTAATTCGCATAGCCTCTTGGAAAACTTGAACTGCCCTTGGAAAACTCATACGACCTTTAGAAACTCATTCTGGCACCTCGTGCTTCCTCCAACAACTAGTAAAGGCTAATATGGAATTCACAATGCCTTAGGGAAATTCACATTTCCTTTGGAAAATAACTTTGCATTCTCTGCAAATAATAAATTGGCCAAAAAAACTCCTTTTGAAACTCAAAAGATGGAATTATTCTTGGATGAAGAATAAACCCAGTAGAACTTTCCTTAATTACTGATGTTGAAAACCTCCTGGTGTCTTATTGAAAACTCATCCAAATCAACTCACTTGATATGTCTCTAAAGCTTCCCATCAACTTCCCTTTATAATATCTCATTCACAAATGAATGGTCACAATTAGAAGTTAAATTGTCCCAATTGATGTCTAAGATCATCTTAGAAACTTTCTACAAGCTTCTAGATGTTGAATTTTGTAGCTATGGTCAGTCTTCATAATATTTAATTTGTACTTGTAATATTGAAATGTGAATTATATTTGTAAAAGAAAAAACTATTTGAAGCATGATCTTCATGTTTGCAAGAAAAATGAAATATTTATTTGTTTTATATTCAAAATATTTTTTATAAGGCATGTTCTTCATGACCTTATATAGAGCAAAAAAATGAAAATTTGAATTTGCATTTTTGACACCACAATATTATCAACTTTGCCTCTCAGTGATGAAGTCAACCTTACCCAAGAGACAACTTTTTGACCCCCTCCAACATGTATATATAGAGAGTAGTTGTCTCCACTCCAAGAACAATTCACATCTCTTCTCATTAAGTATTTTTGATATGATCTAGCGAAGAACCACAAGGAAGGAGAAGGATGAGTCAAAGAAGAAGGAGAAGTTGATCCCTAGAAGAAGAAACTTCGTGTGATCTCTCTCTCTCTCTTTACTTCCCTTGCACATGTGAATGAATATCTAAAATTTTTGTGGTATAGGTCTGAAAATCTGAGGCAAAGGAGAGGTCGAAATTCAACCCTAGTGCAAACCTAGTGGAAGTTTGAGGGAAGGGATCATAAAGTGATTGGAAAGTTTTGACTTGGCATCTTGGGAATGTTGTGGTTGTCATATTTCTAGTTAATTTGACTTTTATTTATCTCTTTTTGCATTGATTCTCCACGAAAAATGTTGGTTGGATGTTTTCCCTTTATAGGGTTATCCCAGGGTAAAATATTCTTGTCTCTTTGTGCATTATGATATCTATTGATCTATTGTCTATGGTTAAATTTATGAATGTATAATTTCCTAATGATACATTGGAAATAGAAAAATAATCATGTACATCATTGGAAGTAACTATCAACATTTCATAAATAAGTACTCGCATCTATTGTGCTGGAAAAATCAACATGGTATTGGAGCTTTGGTGAAGGAAAGAGCACAAATATCACTCTTGAAGAAGTCCTATCTTGAGATCAATTTGAATATCTACAATCAATTTTCATCCATGGCTTCTGCTATGAAATCAAAGAACAGGTTAGAAGGGGCTACAACCTTTAGATCTCGGAAGACAAGAATCAACCTAATTCTTGCTAGGAAAGGTCTTTTGGATATTGTATAAGGCAAGTTGACTGAACCTAATGATGAAGTAGGAAAGCAGAAGTACAAGAAATGTGTACTCCATCAAGGATCATCTAATTCCATACATATCAAATTTTGGCACTTCAAATAAGATGTATGATGCCTTAAATGATTTGTATACTATCAACAATGTTGGTCAAGTCATGAGTTTGAGAAATGAGCTTTGTGATGTCAGAATGACAAAGAATGATACAATGGCTTCATATTTTGTAAGGATCTCTCAATTGAGAGATCAACTTCAATCTATTGATGAAATTGTCTTTGACAAATAACTTGTGATTCGAACACTCAATGGACTACCACTATCATGGGATGCATTTACAACAGATATAAGTAGCCGAAAGGAAGCTCCAAGTTTGGAAGAATTTTGGGTAGCTCATTCTCAAGAAGAATAAAAAATTTTGTTTACAGGAAGAAAATAAAAGAAAGGAGAATATTCTCAAGACTATGCAGCTCGTTCCAAGAAAGATGGAGGAAGAAAGAAGTCTAATTTTAAGAGGAAGAAGAGGGATTTTGATAAAAAAACCTAATCCTCAAAGGAGGAAAGATATGTCACAGACCCATTTTTTCTGTTTCAATAAATTTGGTCACTTCAATGCCCAATGTCCTAAAATATTCAATGATATGAAGAAAAGAGGGAATCAACATGCTACCAGGACATAATTTTATGAACATTCCAAGAGACCTAAAGTTGAAGGAGATAAATACCACTTATATTATTCCACAGTTGTTGGATCTCTTGCAGATGATAACAACATATGGTTGATCGAAAGTGGAGCTTCAAGACAAATGACAAGGAAGCATGACCATCTTACAAGTTTGATGGGAAGAAGGTTGACTCAAAATGTGGAGGTTGGAGACAACAACAACTATGTAATCAAAGGAATTGGGACAACATATGTTGAATAGAAAAGAGGTGAAAATTTTCACTCGAGAAACATACTCTATGTTCTAAGTTTGGAAAAGAATTTTGTTTCAATTTCATGTTTAGAATATAGAGGAGATAAAGTAACCTTAATTGATGGGAAATTCGTTTTGCGAGATAAGGGATCTAGTATAAGATCTAGTATAAAATCCTGGGGAAACCTTCACAAGATTTAGTGCATAATGATATTAATCCTTGTGAGTTATAGAGTTATGATATGCACACCTTCATTATAGAGCTTTTCCAGCTTTGAAGCATATTGTTTCAGGTGTACCTAACTTGCAGATGGATCATAAAGGTGTGTGTAGAGGATTTTCTCTTGGAAATAATGCTAAGAAACCATTTACAAGAAGTGAACATAGTTCCAAAGGGATCTTGGATCTAGTACACTCTAATGTGTGTAGTCATATGCCGATGAAATCTCTTGGAGGTGCTCTATACTATGTATCCTTTATAGATGACTTATCTTGCAAGACTTGGATCTATCTTATGAAGTCAAAAGATGAAGTTTCCAGAATGTTCCAAGAATTCAAAGTTGAAGTGGAGAACCTGACAAGGAAGAGAATAGAGACTCTAAGATCATATAAGGGAGGATAGTACACCTCTAAGTAGCTCATTTCCTTCTGTAAGGAAGATGGGATTAAGATGGAGCTGATAGTTCCCTATAATCCTCAATAGAATGGAGTGGCCGAAAGAAAGAACAAATCTATTGAAGATTCTATGAAGGTATTGATAGATGATTAAGATGTACTAATGTTCTTGTGGGGAGAAGCAGTTAGGACAACCATTTACATTCTTAATAAAAGTCCGCCTGAAATTTTGCAAGATAAGACTCCTAAAGAAGCATTCACTAGTCTAAAACCATAAGTTGATCATATGAGAATATTTGGTTGTCCAATGTTCATACATGTACCCAAGGATAAGAGAAATAAGCTAGAGCCATTAGTAAAGAAGGGGATATTTGTTAGGTATAACGACTCATCAAAAGCCTATAGGATCTATATTTTAGGGAAACAAGAAGTTGAAGTAACCAAGGACATGACTTTTGGTGAAGAAGTCACTTATTGGAAATCTAGAGAAGAACACTCAGGTACTGAAGATGAAGAAAATAATCATGTGGCTTCCAAAGAACAGGTTATAGGTCCTCCCATATCCTCAAGTAATCTTGAAGATCATGAAGAAATTCCAAAAGGACCTTATGAACCATTGGATCCTATGGTTATTCTGGAAAATAGAAAAAGAATAACTTGGCTCAAATCTACTTTGCAAGATGCAGAAGGACATGTGCCTCTAGGAGACACCTTCAGGGATTCGAAGAGACCTAAAAGGTATTTTGGTTATACAACACTTATGATTAAGTTGATTGATTTTGAACCTTCCAATTTCGAGGAAACAACCACCCAACAAGTGTGGAAGGATGGAATGATGGAAGAACACCATTTAATTATAAAGAACGATGTCTGAGAGATTGTTCCAAGCCCTGAAGGAAGGTATGTGTTAAAATTAAAGTATATATATAAGGTCAAGCATGCAGCTGATGGGAGCATTGTAAAATACAAGGCAAGATTTGTGGCTAGAGGATTCTCCCAAAAAGAAGGGGAATATTATGATGAGACCTTTGCACCGGTTACTAGGTACACCATAATTGTATCTATTGTTTCTATAACTTCATTTATGGGATTAAAGCTACATTTGATGGATGTGAAGACTGCCTTCCTCAATGTTATGATTATGGAGAGGTATACATAAAGAAACCTCAAGGTTTTGAGGTTCATGACAAAGAATTTCATGTGTGTATATTGAAAAAGGCCTTGTATGGAATCAAGTAAGCACTGAGACCTTGGTATTCCAGAATTTATGGATATCTTATGAGACTTGGTTTCTCTAAGAGTGTTTTTGATCCAAACCTTATATCAAAGTTGTGAAGGGTGAGCTTGTGATGCTGCTACTATATGTTGATGATTTGATCCTGACATGTGTGAAACATATTATTATTTAATGTAAGAGGGAGTTGGCCTCTAAGTTTGATATGAAGGATCTTGGCTTGATGTTACTATTTGGGATTGGAAGTTTGGTAGAAATCTGATGAAATAATTCTTGGGAAAGGAAAGTATGTCATCAAGATCCTTCAGAAGTTTCGAATGATGGAATGCAAGTCTATGGCAACTCCTATGGTGATAAATTTGAGAAAGATGAGATATTCTGAGTCTAATATAATAGATTGGTCCATCTAATGGAAGTGGATTGGATCATTGATGTATTTGGTTAATACCATACTAGATATCTACTTTGCAGTGAAGACCTTGAGCCAGTTCCAAATGGAGCCAAGACATGAGCACTGGATTGCAACAAAGCATATGTTGAGACATTTACATGGTATTGTTGACTACTGTTTGAGATATGCTTCTAGCGGTGAGATAAAATTGCAAGAATATACAGATTCTAACTGGGTAGGGAGTGTGGATGATAGGAAGAGTACATTTGGTGTATGTTTTAATTTTGGCTTTTCTACGATTCCCTAGATGAGCATGAAGTAAACATCTGTCAAACTTAGTATTATAGAGGTAGAGTATATTACACCTTATCTGGCATGTTATGAGGGGGTATGGCTTTGTAAGCTACTCTTTGGATTGTTTTACCACATGTTGGATCAAAATGTATCATTATGTGATAATTAAAGTTGTGTGAAGCTGATAGATAGCCTTGTGTTTCATGAAAAGACAAAGCATATTGAGATCAAGTACCACTACATTCGTGATATGGTATAGAAGGGAGCAGTGAGGCTATAATATATTCCCACTAATGAGAATACAATCAATATTCTCACAAAGCCTCTGTCCCAACTGAAGTTTGTATACTTCAGGGTTAAGCCTAGACTTGTAGAGAACCCCTCTATTAGTGAGAGGGAGCATTGATGTGACATAAAAAGGGGCATGACTCAGGCTATTGGTGACAACATGATCATGCCGTGCACTGTTGATGAGTGGAACATAGGGGCATGGCTCATACTATTAGTGACAAGAGGAGCATGGACCAGATTGTTGATGATATAACATAAGGGACAAAAATTCTAGAGAGAAAGGGCCCTAAGGCCTGGACACTTAATGGGATGGATGCATTTTCAACATCATTGTTATAGGCTATTTTGTCGCATATGGTTAATAGGCATGAAAACTGGATCAATCCACATCCATGAACATGTTGTCATCATCCCTTCACAAAGTTCTAAGCATGACCTTTCCAAAAAGTCTGAGTTTCTGGGATTAATTTCTCAAAATAAATGTTTTTGGCCCCAACACACCCTATCCATTTAACCACCTACCTTCAACGTTTCTTTCTCCCTTCTACACCAACGTTGATCAACACTTGTTGTTCCTTTCCTGAGGTGTGTTGATTCTAAAAGTTCATGAAAATTAATTAATTATTATTATTATTATTTTTTTTTTGAAGCTTCCTCTTTTAGAGGCTTCCAATGGTTGTTTCAACTATTTACCATGGATAAGATCTCGAATCCTATTTGATACTTCCTTGGAGACTGCTGAAGCCCCGAAAATTAGGTCTACAACAAGGGGGATACCCACCCGGTCCGGACCTTGAAAGCAGCTTCTTTTCCGTTTGGGATGGTGGGTCTGACTGAGGATAATGGGACCAATTTCTCAATTTGTGTGTGTGATGATAAGAATTGATATTTCCTTTTTCTAAAGATTTCTAAGTAAAATGATTTTAATATAATTCTAATTTAAAACATGCAATTGTATCCTAATGAACATAAATATCTAATTCTAAAACTAACCCAGGATTCAACTTTTTACTTATGTGATCTAAAATAGTTTCTAATAGCAATTGGTAATAAAGATCATTCAATCGCTACGAGAAAAGAATTCAATAAAAATGAATTGTGTCGTATAAGAAATTAGCTGAAGCAATTGTGAGAAGCATATAATAAGTCATTCATACATTAAGGATAAACAGAATAGTCATCACCGTACAAAAGTGCCAAATGATAACTCAAACATTCAAGACTTCATATATAAATAATTGAAAATAAAATATTACTTTGACACAAGTAGAAATTATTAAGAGATAAAAGTACCATTGATAACAAGTTCTAATCATGAGCTTCAACAATATAGATTTATCTCTTCTTAATTCAATATCTACTAAGAATACAAAAGTGCATTTCAGTAGCAGACATTAAACACATATATCAATAAATCTCGTTCCATTCATTCATCAAAACCTCCTCCAAGGGTGCAGAAGTGCATGTTCTGAGGAAACTTTTTCGACAAATTTCAGGACCCCTCTCTAAATGCATGAGAGGGGTTAAAATACTACTACCTAAATACCAAAAATAGTTTATTACAAAAATATAGGAGGAGGTTTAAATGACCGTCCTCATCTAAGGCAAAAATAAATAAAAAATAAAACTAAAACTGTATCTAGAAATTAACTATGTATCTCTTCTTTAAGATCACAAGCATTCAGGGTCAGCTTGGGGAGCGTCGGTTGGCCGACCTCCGATTTTAGTTGTCTTGCGGAAACAAAATCAGCGAGTGTTGGCGATATCTTCTCGGCAGAGTTTGTAAGGCATTTGAGAGTCATACATTGACTGTGTGGTTTAACCAAGTACTGCTAGTAAGTGTCCCAATTCAACTTGGTTAATTTCTTGATGGACTCTACCCTTTCTTCAGCTTTTTGTCTCCAGCTTATCTGCAGTCGTTGTGCCTTTGAGAGAAATCCTGGAGAGGTCTCTGATATGAGGTTTGCTCTATGCAGGTTTTCATTGACACAGTCAATGAAGTTGTTTGCCGCAGTAGCTGCTTCTTCCGCTACCTGTTCTGCCCTTTTAATTTGTGCGTCCCACTTATGAAACAACATTTCTTTGTGGGCTTCATTGATTATGAGCGCGCCTACTTTCTTTCCTTCCTCCATCTCCTGCCATTTCAAATAATTAGAAATTCTTTTATCACTTAAATCATAGTCGAGTTGCAAGTCCATGACTTGATTTGTAATTTTATCGCTCATCTCGCAATCGGAATTCCATTGCGATATCTTTGGCATAATGCCTCTTGCTATTGCAAGTGTTGGTTGTTTAAAGCAAGGGCTTCTGAGACAAACTCTGTAATTTTGGGGTCATCTCTATGCAATTCTAGCATAGTCTGCAATTGATTTTCCTTTTCGGCCAAATTGCTCTGATACCCCACCTACATCTGTTGAAATTCCTGTTGTAATTTTTCTAACTTCTCCTTTGCTTCGCGGTTGGCACTGGCCTGCTATAGCTATTTCTGCAAAACTTGGATTTGTTCCTCTCTATCCTTAAGTAATTATTATACCTTAGACGCTTTATCAATGGTAGCAGAAGCATAGGCTCCTGCGATCTGGGATAACTTAGTCAAATTTTCGGTAGGGTCAGTGGTAGGGTCTCGCCAAAGGACATCTAGCTGATTTGCCTCAGGTGAGAGCACGTTGTCCAATTTCCTTTTCTTTCTTTGCCTTCTTACCACTTCTTTGTGCTGCGGACTATAAAATACATCTAGAGGAGGAATCTCCTCTATCTTGATCATGATTTTAGATGATGGGGTAATGGGAATATGTTCCATTTCTGGAGCATTGCTGACTATTCCAATGACCATATCTATCATTGTCTGTATTGTACTCTCAGGTGTCTTTGTGTTCTGCTCCTCAGTATTAATCAATTCATTGAATGTTTCCCACTTTTTGTCTAGCTCAGTTCTTACTGTATTTGGTGGCTAGATGAGGGGAGGGAGAACCTTTACCTATGGTGTAGTCAAGACCTGTTGCTCTAAGCGCTCTTTAGACTGGGCAGTATCTCTAACTAACCCTTCACTTTTATTATGTCACTCTCAAACCATTTAGAGCATTCTGGTGATTCTTTCCCAGACTTAGACCTAGACTTATCTGTACCCGAGCTTCCACTTAAACTGATACTGGGAGTTGGCTCCCTTATTGGTTCTAATCGCAACTTTTCCAAGGGGATGTTCGCTAGTCTCTTTTCTCTGTACAGTTTGAATTCTTAGAATTCTGCCGAGGGAAATTGAATTTGAGCCATATGCAAAACTTATTTGAGTGTGTTTCTGTTAGAAGGTATCATAAAAAAGGTCATCTTCTTTAGAAAATACTTTTATCTTGACAACAGTAGTAAAATTCTTAATGCCATCAAAGGGGTCGAATTGTCTTCCTCGAAACTTGAACAGTCGTAGACTCAGCATATGGTCTACTTATTTGAATGCATGGCCTAAATCAAATAGTGAAAAGGCCCCATAGGTCACAGGAAATTGCGGCCAGATGGCCTTCTTCTTGTCTTTCAACTCTTTGCTCATTTCTCCCACCCCGCAGGTCTAGTAGGCAATTTCTCGAGCCAATAACTTATCAGGAACATATAAGGGTAGCACATGAGGGGAAACAATATTTCCAAATATTCTAACATAGGTGAAAAACTCTTCCCCAAACCATCTTCCGATAGGGAGAATATCAACTTCCGCTTCGGGTGAAAATTTTGGGGTGTCCTTTTTGTACAACATTCTGTGAAGAGGTAACATAATTCCATGACAAATTCTGTAAAAATATAGGATAAACTTGGAATCCCACAATTCCTTATGATAAATGTGAATGGGCAAGGGATTCTGTATAGTCCACTTCCAACCCATTAAAGGAAATCTAGAAACGAAACAGATTGCATCCATAACATAAGCAACTAAAGAAAGGAGGATAAATCCTTTGAGAGGGAGTTCTTTTAGACTGGTAGTTCCAAATAGCCGAGGCTAAATTATCAGACAATATCTGAGCCCAATCCATAATAGTGGCATTAGTGGCTGCATCTAATAGGGGTAGCCACTCGGATGAAAACTTGTTGATGTCGGGCCTTCCAAGTAGCCTACATAGAATAGCAGTAGCAAAGCAATATGGGGAGGAAAGGGAACCAATACTGTACACCCCATGTTTGTCCTTTTTTAATGGTTGTTCCCTTGCCAACCAGTTCTTGGTGCACTCCGCCAAATCTTCATTTTCTTTGGCGAACTTCTCCACGAACTGCTTCTTGTAGCTTGCCTGCGGCTTTGGTAGATGATACATAAGCCTTAAATATTGTGGAGTGAATGACCCAATGAGATCTTGGCTCCAAGACTTGAATTCTCTGTTTGTTATATCAGTACTGTCTAGTACCCACTTGACCATGTCTGTGTATGGAACTATCTTAAGTCTTACCGCTATTCGGTGCAAGAATGAACATGCAAGTTCAGTAATTGATGCCTCAGATGACCCGCGTGAGTCTGTTGTTGCTTTAACTTCCATGATTCTAGGTTTTTCTTCTTCGAGCACATTGTACATGCCTTCCTAAGTGGTTATGCCAGCATCCCTCGTACAGGTGGTGTCTGTGAATAAGGGCGTCATCTCTTTGCCCTTGGCAACTGGAGCTTTTCCCTTCTTTCCCATTACGCTCTGAATACTGCTGCGTATATTCTTCTACTTGCCGCTCCTGCAAGTTTACAAGTAATGAAAGAATAATTGTAAGAGTTAAGGTGATGGGAAAGCTCTTTAATTCTAACATCATATTAGATATATCACCCTACGTGAAACAACATTTCGATCGGATCTAAATCTATCTCATTAATGACCATCAACTAACCACTAAATTGACATTAATGCCCATAACTTGGTATCGAATTAAGAGAAATACTTTATTGAACAATGAGCCCTGCCAATCTACGATAAAGTGATCTTTCGATTTGCTTCGTAATATCGTTAATTCTTTTCGTTAACAATCATTTTATTTCATTAGGTGGCTGCGAGATGCGATTTGTGAGATGCCTTATCGCCTACCGCCGGATCGATATATTTCATCGTAAGTGAGACTTGTAGCATATGAAATCCATGATGTGCGATGAGTCTTTAAGGTGCGCAATCTCGCATCACGTTTTCGCAATTTCGAAAGATTGTTTATATGATGTCCTCCATTACCCTTTGCGATGCGATGTTTTATTGTTAAGAGAACGATTTTATTCGGAACTTATCATAAAACTTAAGTTTTTTAGGTTTTGTGGGTGTTTTCCTAAGTTTATGATAGTGTGTTTTATTCAAAGGGAAATATAAGTGCTAGTTTTTATTCTTTTAGAAGGGTCCCCATTTATTTAGTTTTATTACTAGTATTAAATAAAAAGAGGGGGTTATTGTTGGCCACAACAATTGGCGATTCACTAGGAAGAACCAGTTATCTCTGATTATCTTTTGAATTTTCTAAACTTCCAAAACAAAAAAGTTTTATAGAAAATCAAACTTTATTATAGAAATATAAAGTGCATCATTCTTTTAGTCGTTAATGGTAGTTTGTTTCTTCCGTGTTAACTCTAATTATTTACTTCCCGAAGCTAGTCATTGTATTTATATCAGCCACTACTTGGTTTTATAAAGATAAAAACAAAGAAATTTCTGTCGATCAGTTTTAAGTATGCTCATTTGTCGTAGGTAGAGCCTCTACTGCCAGCAGGCATTCATAGCCTCGACAGGGTTACCTGTTTCCCAGCAATGATCCTGTATCCTACTTGGAGAAATGTACAATTTTCAAAGATAAATCCATATCCAAACTTATTGCTTTTTGTTTTCTTTTAATTCTTAAAGAACAATGTCTTGGTTTGGTAGTCAAATTATGACAGTTCCATTCACTTGATTTATAACTTTGCTGAAAAAGCAGGCTCGTGATGATACCCCTTGTCTTTTGATTGCAACAATCTTGAGTCATTGCCCTGTTTTGGTACACAGTTTTGGCAATGTCAGCAAGTTATAATATCTATGATCATGATAAGTCAGCTCGTGATGAAACCTCTTTTTTTTTAAGTTTATAGTGTATCACTGGATTACTCCTTGAAACTGGTAATTCCCTAGGGGGGGAGGAAGTCATTGGTTCCTTAAGAATAGCTCTGGACGACAATCATAGAGTTTTTGGAAACAAATTTTCTACAGAGAACCTTTGTTTTGTTATTGATGCTTTTCATTGACTGATATAAAACAAAGTCCCACTAAAGGTTGCTTTTCATCAAAATTCGTAAGGCTGAAACTAGTAACATTTCCAAGCTTATAGCATCTGACTGTATTGTTCAATAATGATGATCGATTTTCCAAATCAGTTCTATTTATACAAGTGAAAAATAAAATCTAAAAGAAACACTAATCTTTTTCATGAATTCCAAAAACAACCATTTACAACCTGTTTTATTATCAAAATAAAGCTATAAACAATAATTTACAAAAATAGAGGAGGTCATCTTCTATGGAAAGTATTTTTTAAGGATCTGCCCATTAATAGGTAAAGATTCTCTTTTCCCTGCTAAATCTTGCAACATGAAAGCGGATGGGCCTATAATTTCAACAATTTGGAATGGGCCGAGCCACATTTGTTGGAATTTAAAATGTTTGCATTTTTCCTCATAAGCCTTATCCCCTTTCAAAACTGAATCTCCAATTTGAGAATCCTTCCTAGATACCATGCTTGAATCGAATGAAGCCTTTACTAATGCTTGATCATGAGCATGTGTGATTTTAGCCTGTTCTCGTTACTCTTCTAGCTTAAGGGTTTGCAGTTGTCTTAGTTGTAAAGATGAAATTGGTGTTTCATCAATAAATTGAACTAAGGCCAAAGAAGGAATTGCTAGATGAGTTGGGAGAACTGCTTCTTTCCCATAAACTAAATTAAAGGGAGAAGTGCCAATAGAATCCTTTTGGGTTATTCGGTCTGCCCACAGAGCATACATCAAAGATTTGTGTCAATTTTTATGATTCTGATCAATGGTTCGCTTAATGATTCTGATTAAGTTTTTATTTGTTGATTCGGCCAACCCGTTCCCTTGTGGGTAATAATTAGCAGAATATTTAAGCTTAAAGCCTCTTTTAAGTGAAAATTCAGTCATAGCATTGCCAGAAAAATATGATGCATTATCAATCATTAAAGCAGAGGGTAAACAAAACCTGGTAATTATGAACTGATCTATGAAATCAATGATGTGTTCAGCATTAGCTATCTTGAGAGGAACTGCTTCTACCCATTTAGTAAAATAATCTGTAGCTGTAAGGATATACCTATGCTGTTTAGAAGAGTGAGGAACGATCTCACCCATTATATCCAATCCCCATTGATCAAAGGGTTGATTGATATTGACTGATTGAAAAGGAAATGATTGTTTCTTTTGTCTCCCGGCAGCAGTTTGAGAAACTTGACATTTCCTTACATAGCTATGCGCATCTTTAGACAGTGTAGGCCAATAGTATCCTGCGTGCAAAATTTTATGTGCTGCAGCATTTCCCGCATAATGTACACCTGCTGGTCCATCATGGAGTTCCTGCAACAGCTTTTCAGCTTCAGATTTCTCAAGACATCGAAGGAGAACAGAATCATAGTTCATCCTAAAAAGTACATCGTTTACGAGTTGATACTTCTTAGCCTTCAATCTTAGGGCTCTTTTCTTTATATAATTCAAATTTGAATGAGCATATCCGTTCTTTAGATAAAATATGATATTAGCATATCTTGATTCAATATCATTTAAGCTTACCTCATACATTTGTACCTCTTGATTTGGAGATGGTATTTCATAAATAAGCGATGATCCAGCCAACATCTTGCAAAAGCCTTGACCTTTTACAATATTTGCTGGCCTGATCTCAGCATTGTACTCTTGTAGGGCAGTGACCTAATTTGCTCTTTTTTCACCCACGCCTTTTTGTACTAAGAGATTTATTACCGTTGGAAATGGTACTATGATTTTTGTATGGGTTTTAAGAAGAAAGGGTCTAAAATATTTGATCTCTTTGAAAACAACATAAGCTTGTTTCTCAACGTCAGAATAATTTAATTCAACCCCTTGCAGATTTGAACTAAAAAAGGCAATTGGGGCTTCCGCCTTGTCTTGATTGGCTTGAGTGAGTATCACAGCATATGACTTATCAGAGGAAAATGTATACAAAATAGAAGGATTAGAAAAATGGAATTGCTAGGGATGGGGCATTAACAATCGCTTGCTTAATTAGATTGAACACTTCATATTCCTCTTGGCCCCATTTGAAGAGTGAATTCTTCTTGATCATTGCTTGTAATGGTGACACAATCCTTGAGAAGTCTGGAACAAATATTTTAACAAAATTAATCTGATCAAAGAAGGATTGCATGGTTTTCTTATTATGTTGTAAGGATATTTCGAAAATCTCCTTAATTCTATCGGGATCAATATGGATTCCAAATTTTGACACTATAAATCCAAGAAGTTTTCTTTCACTTAACGCGCAAAAAAAAAAAAAAAAAAAAAAAAAAAAAAAAAAAAAAAAAAAAAAAAATCCCATACCTTTGACAACGTTGGAAGATCTGCTTTAAGTCTCTGAGGTGATTACCGTGTTTTTTAGAATACACTGTTATGTCATCCAAGTAAATCACCACTGATTTGTTTACTAATCCATTAAATGTGATATCCTTGGCCCTTTGAAATGTGGCGCCAGCGTTGATCAGACCAAAAGGCATCTTTTAATATGCATAAGTACCCCATTTGGTTCTGAATGTGGTTTTTAGCTGATCGTCAAGATGGACCAGAACCTGGTTGTAGCCGGAGAAACCATCTAAAACGGACATTAATTCTGATCCTACAACTGCTTGCAATATTTGTTCCATAGGAGGCAGGGGAAAATTATTGTTTTGGCAGGCTTTGTTAAGATTTCGAAAGTCAATACAAATTCTAATATCTCCATTTTTCTTTCTAACTGGAACCAAGTTGGAAACCCATCTAGAATGTCGAACGGGAAAAATAATTTTGACTTTCAATAATTTATTGAGCTTAGATTTAATCTAACTTTCCAGATTAAGATGGATCTTCCTCAGCTTTTGCTGGACAAGTTTTTCATCAGCTATCATTGGGATAGTATGCCGAATGATTGAAGTGTCGTAAGTCTTAAAGTCATCGTAGTTCCAGGCAAAGAAACTTTTATACTGTTTCAAGAACTGAACAAAGACTAATTTTTCTTCTGGGGCTAGGCCAAGACCTAGGTTGATATTCTGTGGCTTGGTATCCATTCCTAGATTTACTAATTCATAGTTCAGAGTTTAACTTTGGAGTTTTGAATTGGTAGATCTTTTAAATTGGTCTTTCAAATCATATAGGTCTTCCAACTTGACTACATATTTTGGTATGACATTATTAGTGCTCTCTTGTTGTAACTTCTTGTCATGTTGGTCCTCATCAATTATCTGATTAGTGTAAGATCCTTCCAATGTCAGGAAACTTACAATATCAGGATCATCGTTAAAAATTCTCTAGTTTGTAACATTATCAGGGATGGAAGGCCTAAAGATCAATTCGATTGAGAATCTGTCTGAGCTATAGTCTTCTGAGGGAATGAGCTTGGAAGCTAGATTAGCCAGGGGGTCAACACTAGCATTTTGGAGTCTAGGAATAGGTGAAATATTAAATGCTATAAAATGTTCAGTCAGATCTTGCACTAAAGATTGATAATGCTTTAAATGACCTGATAGACAATGTATAGTATTTTGTACATGTTTAATAACAATCTCAGAATCTCCGAAGACTTGTAGATACTTGATATCTAATCAGATTTCCTTGTACAGTCCTTGGACTAGAGCTTCGTATTCTGCAGTGTTGTTTGTGCAATCGAACTCGAGTCTACATGTTAGCATAATTTCGTTTCCCTCTGGACTAACTAATACACATCCTACTCCTTCTCTATCATTAGACTTAGAACCATCAAAAAATAATTTCCAAAATAAAGAAGTACTTACAGGATTATTTACAAAATTAATGCATTTAGAACTATCTATTTGAGAAAAGTTTTCTACTTGAGACAAAACAAAATATTCTAAGGCGGGCGAAGTATGATCATTAAAATTTCTTAAGAAGGAGTCAATAGAATAGTTGCCAATTATATTGTTGTTGTATGCTATAGGTTCATTTTCTTCTTCCAATTCCTTTACTATGTATTTTTGGTGTCTTTCTCGCTCAACCTTTATCTGATTCGGTTCACCATTGTAAGGGAGACACATATGTGACCAGTCGGTCACAAAGTATCCATAAAGCTTTTAGACCAATCCCTATTAAGAATTAAGCAATAAAATTCGGGAATGTCTGCAACTAGAATATCAATGACCTGACATACCTTTGGATTAGATGACAGCCTTATGGTAACTTGATTTAGTTCACCGATTACTTCAACCTATGATCAATCCAATTGAACTATACGTACTACAGATTTATGAGGTTGGACGTTTAACTTTGCACATATTGTTTTAGGTAAGATATTAGATGAAGCTCCTGAATCTAACAAACAATTATGCAAGTTTTTATTGAAAATTTCGTAAGTAAGAAGGAATGGAGAAGTATGGGATTTTGACCTACCTCCAATTAAAGCAATATCATTCGGATCAACTTTATTTGCCATATTAGTTGGAGGTCTTCCCATCTCATGAGAAGCTTGCGAGATTACAGTGGCAGGAAGAGGTGCAAAAAGTATTGCATGTAACTCTTTCAAAAGTAGCTTCTGTTGATGTTTCAATTTTCTCAATTCATGAAAAATAATGTTAGTCCTAGTCTTCTTCATATCTTCAACGATATTATACTCCATCTCATTAGAAACAATCAGTGTTTTGGATGGAGTTAGTGAATTGGATTGGACTGGGCTTGTTTGAGCTACTTTTAGTGATGATTTCTTACTTGTGACTTTATCTTTGGTTGTCGAGCTTGCGCTCTTATGTTTAGAACTAAGTTATGGAGGATCGAGTTGATTTCTACTTCTAGTACTGATTGGTGATGCCTCTTGATCCTCTTCATCTGGAAGGATGAAGTCCTACATTCCTTGTAACTCTACAACTTCATCTTCATCAGTAGGTTCCTCGTTAGAAACTTCCTCTTCTTCTCCTTTAGATTCTGCATTTGTTATAGCATTGGGAGGCTTTGAATCAGTTGAAGGATTTTTTCTATAAGGCTTGTAGGGATTTTTAGAAGAAGTCTTTGCTACTTGTCTCTTAATGTCAACCATTTCGTTAGACATGGTTTTTAGGACTTTCTGCAATCCTTTTAAATCAAATGAGTCTTTTGATTGCTTTTTTTTTGGGATCATCTCTAAAAGTAACCTTCTTAGATTTTCTTTCATCGACAATGTTTTTCTTTTCTAAAGCTAAGATACGTTTTTTTACCGCTATCGCTTCCTTCATGTTTTCAGCCAATGTTGTCTTAGCAACCCTATCAACAAATATTGCTATGTTCGATGGTAAAGTAGATATGTACCATTCACTTTAAACATCTTCGCTAGGCTTGGAAGCGGTCATAATTTTATTCAAAAGCTTGTTGAACCACGAGTTAAAATCTTTGATGGGTTCTCTTGATTCAGTCTTTAGATTCAATAAATCATTGATCAGTGTTGTTGTAGATCTATCATCGCCGAACTTAGTCAAGAATTACTCTTGGAAAATGTCCCAACTAGTGATGGACCTTGATGGTAACGAAAAATACCAGGATCTAGCTGCTCCTTGTAAATTTATCGATAACATAAAGTTGTTTATGTGTTCTTCTGCTAGCATGTCTGCTTCAAGATTAAACTTGGGCAACCATTTTTCAGGATGGACGGTAATTGACTCAAGGGCACATGCATTGAGACTACCCCTGGATTATTCCATGGGTTTTGGGCCATCATTGAACTACTAATAGAGGAAAGTGTAGATGAACTTCCTTGTGGAAGGGATGAGGATGTTAAAGTTCCAGTACTCTGATGGACAACAACTTGAAGTGGAGGGGTGGATGGTTGGCTTTGCAATGGGGAAGTTGGAATGGATGTTGATGATGAAAGAGTCTCACTATGAGACCCTTGAGGTGACTTCCTTGCTCTTTTTCTTTTAGATAGAGGTAATTCAGTTGGTTTAATACCAAACTTTTCACTCTACAATCTGGTTAAAGGATGAGAAGAATTGTATTGCAAAGTCACACTACTTTGAGATACTTTTTACTTTTGCGGTGATATGGAAAATCCTTGAAGTTTATGAATCAAAGACTCAACTTCAGGAGGTTCGATAGTAGAAATCTCTGAAATGTTTGGGTTTGTGGCAGTGGTTGTTGTTTTCTCAATTTCTCGCTTAGGATTTAAAGAGAATGCGATGGAGAAGTTGGGGGAGATTTTGAGGGCGATTTACTTTCAGAATGGTATTTAGATTTGGATTTACTAGCCATTCACAGTTCGGAGCCCTCCTTCTAGTGCCAAATGTGTTGAAGCCCAGAAAATTGGGTCTACAACAAGGAGGATACCCACCCAGTCCGGACTTTGAAAGCAACTCCTTTTCCGTTTGGGATGGTCAGTCCAACCGGGGATAATGGGACCATTTTCCCAATTTGTGTGTGTGATGATAAGAATTGATATTTCTTTTTTCTGAAGATTTCTAAGTAAAATGCTTTTAATCTAAGTTTGATTTAAAACATGCAATTGTATCTTAATTAACAGAAATATTTAATTCTAAAACTAACCCGGAATTCAACTTTTTACTTATGTGATCTAAAATAGTTTATAACATCAATGGGTAATAAAAATCATTCAATCGCTACGAGAAAATAATTCAATAAAAATGAATTTTTTTCATATAAAAAATTAGCCGAAACAATTGTGAGAAGCATATCGCATAATAAGTCATTCATACATTAAGCATAAACAGAATAGTCATCACTGTACAAAAGTGCCAAATGATAACTAAAACATTCAAGCCTTCATATATAAATAACTGAACATAAAATATTACTTTGACACATAAGTAGAAATTATTAAGAGATAAAAGTACCATTGATAACAAGTTCTACTCATGAGCTTCAACAATATAGATTTCTCTCTTCCTAATTCAATGTCTACTAAGAGTACAAAAATGCATTTCAGTAGCTGACATTAAACACAGAGATCAATAAATCTCTTTCTATTCATTCATCAAAACCTCCTCCGAGGGTATAGAAGTGCACGTTTTGAGGAAACGTTTTTGACAAATTTTAGGACCCCTCTCTAAATGCATGAGAGGGGTTAAAATACTACTACCTAAATACTAAAAATAGTTTATTACAAAAATATAGGAGGAGGTTTAAATAACTGTCCTCATCTAAGGAAAAAATAAATAAAAAATAAAACTAAAACTGTATCTGGAAATTAACTATCTATGTATATGTTCTCTAAGATTGCAAGCATTCAGGATCGGCTTGAGGAGCATCGGTTGGCCGACCTCCGATTTTAGTTGTCCTACGAAAACAGAATCGGCTAGTGCTGACGCTATTTTCTCAGCAGAGTTTGTAAGGCATTTGAGATTCATACATTGACTGTGTGGTTTAACCAAGTACTGCCAGTAAGTGTCCCAATTCAACTTGGTTAACTTCTTGATGGACTCAGCCTTTCCTCAGCTTTTTGTCTCCAGCTTTTCTGCAGTTGCTATGCCTTTGGGAGAAATTCCAAAGTGGTCTATGATATGAAGTTTGCTCTGTGTAGGTTTTCATTGACACAGTCAATGACGTTGTTTGCCACTGTAGTTGCTTCTTCCGCTATCTGTTCTGCCTTTTTAATCTGTGCGTCCCACTTATGAAACAACATTTCTTTGTGGGCTTCATTGATTCTGAGCGTGCCTGCTTTCTTTCCTTCCTCCGTTTCCTGCCATTTCAAATAATCTGAAATTCTTTTATCAATTAAATCATAGTCGAGTCGCAAGTCCACGACTTGATTTGTAATTTTATCACTCATCTCGCAATGGAAATTCCATTGAGATATTCTTTGGCATAATGCCTCTTGTTGTTGCAAGAGTTGGTTGTTTAAGGCAAGGGCTTCTGAGACAAAATTTGTAATTTTGGGGTCATATCTATGCAATTCTAGCATAGTCTGCAATTGATTTTCCTTTTCGGCCAAATTGCTCTGATACCCCAGCTGCATCTATTGAAACTCCTGTTATAATTTTTCTAACTTCTCCTCTGCTTCGCAGTTGGCATTGGCCTACTATAGCTGTTGCTACAAAACTTGGATTTTTTCCTCTCTATCCTTAAATAATTGTTGTACTTCGGACGCTTTATCAATGGTAGTAGAAGCATAGGCTCCTACGATCTGGGATAACTTAGTCAGATTTTCAATAAGGTCAGTGGTAGGGTCTCACCAAAAGACATCTAGTTGCTCTGCCTCAGGTGAGAGCACATGCCAATTTCCTTTCTTTCTTTGCCTTCTTACCATTGCCTTGTGCTGCGGACTATAAAATACATCTTGAGGAATCTCCTCTATCTTGGGCATGATTCCAGACAATGGGGTAATGGGAATATGCTTCATTTCTGGAGCATTGCTCACTGTTCCAATGACCATATCTATCATTTTCTGTACTATACTCTCAGGTGTCTTCATGTTCTACTCCCTAGTATTAATCAATTCATTGAATGTTTCCCACTCTTTGTCCAACTCAGTTCTTGCTGGCTTCGGTGGCTGGATGAGGGAAGGGGAACCTTTACTTGTGGTGTAGTTAAGACCTGTTGCTCTGGGTGTTCTTTAGACTGGGCAATATCTCTAACTAACCTTTCACTTTTATTATGGTCACTCTCGAACTGTTTAGAGCGTTCTGGTGATTCTTTCCCAGACTTAGACCTAGACTTATCTGTACTCGAGCTTCCACTTAAACTGATACTGGGAGTTAGCTCCCCTATTGGTTCTAAGCGCAACTTATCCAAGGGGATGTTCGCTAGTCTCCTTTCTCTGTACAGTTTGAATTCTTGGAATTCTGCAGGGGGAAATTGAATTTGAGCCATATGCAAAACTTCTTTCAATGTGTTTTTCTATTGGAACATATAAGGGTAGCACATGAGGGGAAGCAATACTTCCAAATACTCTGACATAGGTGAAAAACTCTTCCCCAAACCATCTTCCTACAAGGAGAATATCAATTTCCGCTTTAGGGGAAAAGCTTGGGGCATCCCTGTTATACAACATTCTGTGAAGAGGTAACATAATTCCATGACAAATTCTGTAAAAATATAGGATAAACTTGGAATCCCACAATTCATTATGATAAACGTGAATGGGAAATGGATTCTGTATAGTCCACTTCCAACCCATTAAAGGAAATCTGGAAACGAAACAGATTGCATCCATAACATAAGTAGCTAAAAGAAAGGAGGATAAATCCTTTGAGAGGGAGTTGTTTTAGACTGGTAGTTCCAAATAGCTGAGGCTAAATTATCAGACAATATTTGAGCCCAATCCATAATAGTGGCGTTAGTGGCTGCATTTAATTAGGGTAGCCACCCAGATGATGTTAAGTTATGGTATGTTCTATGATTATAACAGTTTACTTTTCTTTCTTCTTATTATCCACAAATTAGCAATCACATGTACATAAAGTAAAGTGCAGATAAAACATTAAATGATCAACATAAAACAAGCCAAGACAAGAGACACAAGATGTGGCGGCTAGCTAGGGACAAACACGACAATGTGTGGGGAAACCCTTTGATCAAATCTTATTTTATCTTCAATAATTCAGAAGAGAGAAATAGTACAATAAATTTGATTTATATCAGCAAAAGCAAACCCTAGATCAGTAGCATAAGTATTAACGGCTTCATCATCAAACTAGGGCAGACGATATCTCACATACCGACCGCCGGATCGGCTTGATTCCACCACCAAAAGTTGCGGCTTCCAGAGGAAGTTCAGATAAACCTACAAGGCAGTTCAGATGAGGATATCTTCTAGTACACGCAGGTCAAACTTTACTTCTGCAGTTGCAGCTTTAGTTTTAGCAGCTTCTGGCTTCAAACTAAGGCAGTCAATATCTTGCAAACCGTTCGTTGGATTGATGTGATTCCACCACCAAGAGTTGTGGCTTTCAAAGAAGGTTCAGATGAACCTACAATACAGTTCAGATGAGGAGATCTTCTAGTCCATGCAGATAAAACTTTATTTCTGTAGTTGCAGCTTCAGTTGTGGTAGCTTCCGACTTCAAATGTGTGAGGGAGAGACCATTTTCTGTGCAGTAGAGGAGACACTCTTTTCTGCGCACTAGATAGAGAGAGATGTGATGAGATGAGTGAGTGCAAATGAGGAAAAGTCCTCCTGTATTTATACACAATTTTGGTGCTTGAATAGATGCGACTGTTGGGCTTCTGACCCTACATGAGTTGTAGGTTGGCTTAATAATAATTCCATAATCAAAATAAATTCATATCTCCATGAATACTTATCGGAATTGGATGAGCTTTATATCAATCCTGCACCTCTCGATGAGAGGAATCTGATAAAAATATTATCAGCCATGAATAAGATGACCCACATGAAGTTTTGCCCTAGTTGCCAATTTTAACACTCCCTCTCAACTAAGGAGAACTTCATCTGCAATCTGTCTATCGGTCATTACTATTCATCCATAAAATGCACTGCCCTGTACAACCTGACCCTAGCCCTACTTTGCTCTATTCTGCCTATTCTGCTTTGTCTTGTTCTGCCCTGTATTGATCTGTACTGTTCTGCTCTGCTCTGCTCTTCCATTTTTCTGTTCTGCTCTGCTTTTGCCAGAATTATGAAGAAGAAGAAATGATCGAGGATGTATCATACTAACGCAAATTTAGTCTCAGAGTATGTACCACTGGTCACAAACCAGTCTCAACCAACCCGAAGTCAGGATCATAGTGAGTACAACTCCACTGGTCCTAGACCAGTATCATCCTCCACTGACTCAAAGTCAGTCTTAGAGTGCGTACCACTGGTCCTAGACCAGTCTCAACCGACCCGAAGTTAGCTTCATAATAAGTACCACTGCTACCACTAGTCCCGGACTAGTATCATAGTCTCAGAGAGTGTAACACTGGTCCCAGACCAGTCTTAACCGAACCAAAGTCAGCGTCATAGTATGTACCACTCTCACTGGTCCTAGACCAGTACTGCACTGACAGGAAGTCAGTCTCAGAGTATGTACCATTGGTCCTAGACCAGTCTCAGCCGACCCGAAGTCATCGTCATAGTATGGTACAACTCCTACCACTAGTGCCAGACCAGTATCATTGATCCCAGATCAATGAAGGTCATCCTAGTGTAGGGAGTATGGTAGATACAGTGATGCGTCCATCGGTACTACTATGGTCCCTAACTTCAATTACCTGCTCATTGATCAGATGAGAGGTACTTCCCATGAGTCCCATACTGCATGGGTAAGATGCCTCGACAGGAGAACTAATCAATCCTGTCCTCACAGGAGAACACATCAATATTGCTACAATCTCCATGGAGAACACATCAATCTAGGCCACCATGGAGAACACATAAATCCAGGCCTCATAGGGGAACACATCAATCCTGCTACAATTGCCATGGAGAACACATCAATCCAGGTCTCATAGGAGAACACATCAATCCCGCTTCAGTCGCCATGGAGAACACATCAATCCAGGCCTCACAGGAGAACTAATCATCCTGCTACACAGGAGAGCAAATCATCCTGTTCCACAAGAGAGCGAATCATCTTGCCCCACAAGAGAGCGAATCATCTTGTTCCAGTGCACACCACCAGGAGAGGGTGAGTCACCTTTGTGGTCGTATGTTGCTCCAGTAAGAACCGCAAGCCCTCAGATCTCCTAGAGCTCAATGTATGCAACATGCAGGACCCTTGTACAAGGGTTTCTTGATGACTCCAAGTCATTTGGGAAAATCACAGATTAGATCTTTCCTTGGGGCTTTGACAAGGTGTATCGACTTGTACATCATCTTAATGTGATGGAGCCTCCTTGCTCATCGACTTACCATATCCTAGATGGTGTCTATCTGTTGGAGCAATCGATGAATATAGAATTCTCAATATCGAATCCCACCTCTGGTTGTTACAGAGAATCACAGTGCTATGTGTTCAAACATCTCACTGAAGAGCTTCTCCAACAAGACAGTGTCATACGAGATCATACTTGTAGGTATGTATCCAGTCTCAGCAGTGCTTATGGCAACTGACTTCTACTTCCTGCTCATCCATTATATCGAAGCAGAATCCAAAGAAAAACAACACTAAAAAGTGCTCCAGTGATCCCCCACACTATCTGCCTAATCAACATTCGAATAATCATGCAATTTCATATTTCTGGCAGTGTATCTCAATCCATGAGAGATTGTTTCTTGGAGACATCTCAGAAGATTTTTGGCACCAATCTAGTGAGGCTCAACCAAATATGAGCTCACAATGCTAACTGCAAAACATATGTTCAGACAGAGGTTCACCAAGAACATCAATGCGAATGAGTTTTTGAAACTTAGAGGCATTTCCCAAATCTATCCGACATCACTACCATATAACTTCTGAAGGTTAAGATCCTCGAGGTAGTCACAGGCTTGCAGTCCACCATACCATATCTTTTCAGAATCTTCACCACATATTTTCCTTGAGATAGGAAAATTTCCTTGGCTTCTGCCACACTTTAAGTCCTTAGTTCTTCATTTCAAATTCAAAATCCAACTCCCTCTTACATTTGTGAATGAGAGGGTATGCACCTGTTAGAAAGAGGTCATCCACATACAACGCCAATATGAGAGGCTTGTGGCTTCACTCCTAGTGAATCCGAGCTTCATCAAGTAGTTGTCGATCCACTCATACCATGCTCGGGGTGCTTGCTTCAGCCCATAGAGAGCCTTCTTCAACCTGCATACATGATATTTTCGATCATAAATTTCAAATCCTTTAGGTTTCTCCATGTAGACCTCTTCTTTGATCGAACCATGCAAGAATGCAGTCTTGATATCCATCTGATGTAGGTTGCATCCTTGTGAAACCGCAAGGGCTATGATTGAGTGAATGTTCATATATCTGGAAACAGGTGCAAATATCTCATCATAGTCTATACCTTGCTTCTGGGAGAAACCACGAGCAACAAAATGAGCCTTATGCTTTTCCTTACTTCCATCTGCTGCATGCTTTATCTTGTAAAGCCATTTAGAAGTGACAATTATCTTGTCCTCCGGTCTGGGAACTGCTTCCCAGACATCATTCTTCGTAATAGACTCACATTCTTCGGTCATAGAATCCTTCCATACTTGATGCCTGACAACATCTGAGAATGATGAAGGCTCATTTTGTATGATTGTGCTCATGATGGTCAGGTATCGCTGATACCTATTAGGTTTCTTACTTTCACGAAAGGTTCCTCGGGGTGCAGCATGTCCTTTAGCATCATCAAATAGCCCCCTAAGCCATGAAGGCCTCTTCCTAAAAGAGGAAGGCTCATGTGGAGGAGGATCAATCAGATCCATGGGTTCTTCTACATCAGGCATTGATTCATCATCCTTTTCTTTCAGTTCCCCGGTGACAGCTTCTTGAGAGCTCCTTAAAGTTGGAAGCCTGTCCCCCTTGTTAAGAGCCATATCTTCATCAAAAGGTGACATCATGACTAATCATGACTTCCCTTTGACCGGCTACATAGATTCTTTAGCCTTTAGTATTTTTACCATAGCCCACGAAAATTCCCTTCTTTCCAGATGCACCCAATTTATTTCTTTTCTCTTTCGGCACATGAAAATATACAGGGCTTTCAAAAATTCAAAAATGAGAAACATCAGGTTTATTACCAGAGAACTTTTCTTTAGGAGTCTTGGAACCCAATGCTTGATGAGGGCATCGATTTTGTACATATATGGCGGTGTTTGCAGCTTCAGCCCATAGAAACTTTGGAAGTCTTTGATCATGTAGCATGGCCCGAACAACTTCCATAATCATGCGGTTCTTCCTTTGCACCACACCATTCTGTTCAGGAGTATATGGTGTAGTAGTTTCCCTCTTAATGCCAGCCTCAGATATGCCTGAGTGAACCAACTGTAATATATTGGAAGTCTTGCTTTGGCTTGAGGGGAATGGTCCCCTTTTGAGATTTCCTTAGGCACATCTTGGACATACACCTTCTTTCTCTACTCGTAATTCGAGCATCCCTGTCACCATTTGTCTTACACGGAGTAGAGCTTTATAATGAAGGTGGGAAAACCTCCGATGCCAAAGTTCGGACTAAAGAGATGTGTCATAAGACATGACACCTAGCAGAATTCCATCGACCTGATATAATGAATCAAAACGAAACCCAAGAGTAAAGGCATCTTTAACATTATTTTTTCATATACGTACCTTGCCATCGCTGAAGGTTATCTTGTACCCTTTGTCTTCCATTGCCGAGATGGACACCAGGTTCTTTTTGAGGTTAGGTGCATTTAATACATCCTGGAATTTCTAGCCTTCTTGAATGGTTGTCCTCTTCCTTGATTCCCAGCTCTCCTCTTACCTTTGCTATTGAATTTGTAATTCCTTTGATTACCATCAGAGGGATTTTGTTCATCATCCTGGTGTGAGTCCTTTCAATCAGGGCACTCCCTTGCATAGTGACCTGCTTTATCGCAGATGTAACATTGTCCTTTTCTTCCACCCTTAGGTCCAGCCTTTCCTTATGATTCAGTCCCGAAATTATTTCTTTTCTTAGCATGAGAAGAAAAGGCAGCAGGAGGACCTTTAAGCATGAGCATTTCTTGCTCTTCTACCCTTGTTTCTTCTTGAATGTATCTAGCCATTAATTTCTCGAAACCAGGAATTACATTATTGTCCAAAAGAGTTGTCCTGAACACATACCATTCGTATGGTAATCCTTCAAGAGTCGTGAGTGCCATTTCTCTGTCAGTAATAGTCTCTCCAATAGATAGGAGATTGTTCTTGATCTCGGTGATTCTTAAGAAGTATGCTTGCATACTCCCATCTTTACCCTTCTTGATTTCCTTCAGCTTATTTCTAAGAAACAAAACTTGATTTGCATGATTAACTTTAAATAAACCTACCAGTCTATTGTAGATTTCCTTGGAGGTGTCCAGTTCAGAGATGTAGGCCACCATGTGCTTGTCGATAGAGTCTCGGATGATCTTCTTTGTTTTGACTTCTTTGTTTTTCCATTTGTTCCAGGTAGCAGCAGATGCATTTGATGGAGGCTGAACAATATTGCTTCTTACATGGTCCAGGACTCCTTGATATTCTAGGGTTAGATCGATAGACATCTTCCATCTGTGATAGTCAGCTTTCTCATGGAGCTTGTCTTCAGCAGGAAAGAGTGTTGAAGACCCCATAGTTCTTTTAGTATAGCCTTGCCAATCTTCTCTTTGGTGATTTCTCTTACTCTTGCTCGTGCTTTGTCTTCACCTCAGCTCTGATCCCATGTTAACTTATGGTATGTTCTATGCTTATAGCAGTTTACTTTTCTTTCTTCTTATTATCCAAAGATTAGCAATCACATGTACATAAAGTAAAGTGCAGATAGAACATTAAACGATCGACAGAAAACAAGCCAAGACAAGAGACACAAGATGTAGTGGCTAGCCAGGGACAAACCCCACAATGTATGGGGAACCCTTTGATCAAATCTTCTTTTATCTTCAATAATTTAGCAGAGAGAAATAATACAATAAATCCAATTTATATCAGCAGTAGCAAACCCTAGATCAGCAGTATCAGTATTAGTGGCTTCATCATCAAACTAGCGCAGATGATATCTCACAAACCGACCGTCGGATTGGCTTGATTCCACCACAAAAAGTTGTGGCTTCCAGAGGAGGTTTATATGAACCTACAATGCAGTTCAAATGAGGAGATATTCTAGTCCATGCAGGTCAAACTTTACTTCTGCAGTTGCAGCTTTAGTTTTGACAGCTTCTGACTTCAAACTAGGGCAATCGATATCTTCCAAGCCATCCGTCGGATTGAGTTGATTCCACCACCAAAAGTTGCGGCTTTCAAAGGAGGTTTAGATGAACCTACAACATAGTTAAGATGAGGAGATCTTCTAGTCCACGCAGGTCAAACTTTACTTCTGCAGTTGCAGCTTCAGTTTCAGCAGCTTCCGGCTTCAAATGTGTGAGGGAGGGACCCTTTTCTGCACAGTAGAGAAGAGACTCTTTTTTACATAGTAGAGAAAGAGAGATGTGATGAGATGAGTTAGTGCAAATGGGAAAAAGTCCTCCTGTATTTATACAAAATGTTGGTGTTTGAATAGATGCGACTGTTGGGCTTCTGAGCCTACATGAGTTGTAGGTCGGCTTGATAATAATTCCATAATCAAAATAAATTCATCTCTCCATGAATACTTATTGGAACCGGATGATATTTATATCAATCCTACACCTCTCGACGAGAGGAATCTAATAAAAGATTATCAGCCATGAATAAAATGACCCACATGAAGTTTTTCCCTAGTTGCCAATTTTAACAGATGAAAACTTGTTGATGTCGGACCTTCCAAATAGCCTACATAGCATAGCAGCGGCAAAGCAATATGGGGAGGAGAGGGAACCAATACTATACATACCATGTCTCCTTTTTTAATGGTTCTTCTCTTGCCGACTAGTTCGTGGTGCACTCCGCCAAATCTTTGTTTTCTTTGGCGAACTTCTCCATGAACTACTTGTTGTAGCTTGCCTGCAACTCTAGTAGATGATACATAAGCCTTAAATCTTGTGGAGTGAATGACCCAATGAGACCTTAGCTCTGAGACTTGAATTTTCTGTCTGTTATATCAACACTGTCTAGTACCCACTTGATCATGTCTGTGTATGGAAGTATCTTAGGTCTTGCCACTATTCAGTGCAAGAATGAACATGCAAGTTCAGTAATTGATGCCTCGGATGACCCACATGAGTCTGCTATTGCTTTAACTTCCATGAATTTGGGGTTTTCTTCTTTGAGCAGACTATACATGCCTTCCCAAGTGGTTATACCAGCATCCCTAGTACAGGTGGTGTCTGTGAATAAGGGCGTCATCTCTTTGTCCTCAGCAACCAGAGCTTTTCCCTTCTTTCCCATTACGCTTTGAACACTGTTGCGTATATTATTTTGCTTGCCGCTCGTGCAAGTTTACAACTAATGAAAGAATAATGGTAAGAGATAAGGTGACGGGAAAGCTCTTTAATTCTGAAATCATATAAGATATATCACCCTATGTAAAACAACCTTTCGATCAGATCTAAATCTTATCTCATAAATGACCATCAACTAACCACTAAATTGACATTAATGCCCATAATGCGGTACTAGATTACGAGAAATACTTTATTGAACAATAAGCCCTGCTAATCTACGATAAAGCGATTTTGCGATTTTCTTTGCAATATTGTTAATCCTTTTTGTTAACAATCATTTTATTTCATTAGTTGGCTGCGAGATGCGATTTGCGAGATGCCTTATCGCTTACTGTCAGATTGGGAAATTTCATCGTAAGTGATACTTGCGGCATATGAAATCCGCAATGTGCGATGAATCTTTAAGGCGTGCAATCTCGCATTGCGTTTCACAATTTCGAAAGATTGTTTATATGATGTCCTCCATTACCCTTTGCGATGCGATGTTTTATTGTTAAGAGAATGATTTTATTCATAACTTATCATAAAACTTAAGTTTTTTAGGTTTTGCGGATGTTTTCCTAAGTTTATGATACTCTGTTTTACTCAAATGGAAGTATAAGTGCTAGTTTTTATTTTTTTAGAAGGGTCCCCATTTATTTAGTTTTATTACTAATACTAAATAAAAGGCGGGGGGGGGGTTGTTGTTGGCCACAACAGAGACTTCACTTTTATCCCTTGAACTCATCCTCCCATCATAAGTGGATCTCAAGCTCATTATGGAAAATCCTAAACTATCATCCCTCTCCTATAAATTTACTGCCATCCATAACATCAAGATTGAATTTCAGAGACTAATTATGCCCTCATGCTACTACCTTGAATCTAAAGGAGTCATTATCTTCATGCATTAGAGTGACACTGAGGTGTGCTTTGTGACATGGAAGGAAAAGTCAACTTGGGGGGATCTCTACAAGATCAACTACTATTCTTGGTTGTAAACTCTCTCCTATTTCTATTAATACAAAGAGTATCTTGTTTTCCTATATGTGTTGTATTATGTTTACACTCATGTATTTCATTGATTGGTTGATTTATTGAATAAATATGTTATATTATGCTACTTGGTTGTCGTAAATCCTTTGCTTGTTTCAATCATGTGTGCATGTTCTAATTATATCACTTGGAGCTACAATTGGAGCTTATAACCGAGAAGGAACGAGAAGCTTGCTACAGATTCAGGGTATGCCTCTTTCCCATTCTCTAACTTATTTAAGGAAAATTCTATATTCTTTGTCTTATGTTTTTCTATATTAGTCCACTAGATCTAGGGAAATTACTGTTATCCACAATCATAAATACCACATAAAAAATTGATGACTCCACTGTGGATCGTTTATTTCCCTTAGTGGTTTCCTTAACCTTCGCACTTGTTTCACCTCTTGAACTAACCTTCATTACCTCACTCAAACTTTGATTGACCCTAGGAAAACCCTTCTTTGAGCTTGATTTGATTATTTGATTCATAATTTGGTCGGATGTGCGTAAACACTCCCCCTTGGTATGGAGACGGAGTGCCCCAATGCACATTCTCCTTCTTTGCACCTAAGCTGCAAAGCACTGGTTCCATTTCTGCACCTAAGTTGATCCCTGTAAGATGCAAAAAAAAAAATCCTCTTGTGCCTTGCTCTCTAATATGCTTTGTTCCATCTAGTTTTCCTTCTGTCCTTGAGTGTTTCTTGGTCTCTGAAAAGCCTCCGCTTTGTTTTAGTTTGGTTTTAGTAGCCTTTGATAAGAATTTGATTGGATTTTTCTTTGTTCTCGTCAATTAGGTCATTATCAAACTTTTTCTTGATCATTCATTGGTTGAAAGAATTGATATTACAATCATCATTCTGTATATTTTATTTTATCACGATTTAGCAAGCATCTTAGTTTTCATTTCATTTGGAAATTAAGTGGATTGAAAATAAAAATGTCATCATTTTGCATTTTGCATTGCATTTAGTGTTTTGTGTGTGAAATTGGAAATAGGAACAATTACATTAGGGGAATTGAATTAACAAATTTTGTTTGTCACATCTTGTATGTTGCATCACTCTTTGTTCTCTTCCCTTCCATACATATATTTTCATTGAAAAGAAAATTTCATTTTGTCACGCTAGACTGCATCTTTAGGATATTCAAGTGAAATTCACGGTGAGCCTTGAAAATTGAAACATAATTCAAGATAAAATTTAAAATTTATTGAATCAACCTTAAGGAGCATTTGAAACATTAACACAAACATCTAGAGGTCTAGGCTAGAAACATATTCCAGTTTCTATAAACATAGGAGATGTCGTTTTTTGCCAATGTTACATTCTCGGGGTGATATCCCATTCCATGTACGTAAGTGTATTAGATCATTCTCCATGTACCTCTGGGTAAATCAGATGGTGCTCCATGCATGAAGAGCATATGGGAACACTCTCATCATATGGTTACGCATTAGAAAACACTATTATGAACCGTGCTTCCATGTCCCTTTGGGTATATTTTGGACGTCTCCACTAGGTTTCTATCCCGCCTTAAGTAACCGAGTCAGTTGCCTTGAACATTATGATACACCAAACACAACATTCGGGGATGTTTCCTGCTCGTACGTAAATCCTTGGTTCAACAAGGTGGTGTATTGCAGTTGAAAGTGACTTGGTATACCATTTTTCCTAGTTACCCCTTTTATTTTATTTTGTGTCTTTAATTTCCAAAAAAAATTAATTGACCGCGAAATAACATCCTCCCCAAGGAACAACTCCTGAGAGGATCTTAGGTTGAGACAAATGGCAATAGTTCCTGAGTCCGCCAATCAAGGAAGCCCCTCTAACGGGAATCCTGGTCCTTTTCCTTCTTTTGGGAATATTGGTGTTCCTTATATGACAAGTTTTACCTTCTCAGATTTACCATTGGTTTACCAGTTTGGCTGTTTTCAACCCCTATGGTTCCAAGTGTCCAAACTGTTTCTCAACGAAGTTCTTCTCCACCTGAACAACATCAACATCAAGTTGATCCTAACATCGACCCTTTTCCTTCTTTGTCTATCGGTCTTTTTCCTCTTCTTCCTCTTCGTCTGGTAAAATCCTCAAAGTTAGTAACTAGGCGGATAAGAAGAAGAAGAAAAATAATATTAAGAAGAAGAAAAATAAGAAAAGAGACAACCAAACACCCATTTCTATCAATGCAACTGATGTTGAGAAACCTTCAAAGCCCCATAAAGTGAAATTCCCTCACATGCTTTGTAAAGGTGATATCCTTCTAAGAGATTGCCCTGGTATTCCATGGGTGTTAGAAGTGTGGTCCACAAGCTCACATCAACCTTTGTTGTCATATTCTAGAGATCATGCTAGTGACAAACCATCACCTAGTGATAGTAAGATCCATGGGGAGAAGGATAAAATTAAGTTTCCCTGTAGGTTACGTGAAGGGAATCATCCTATTCACCTTTGTCCTTATGTGCATGAAGCCTCATAAGTATTGTAAAACCTTACAACTTTTCAACTTCATCTTCCGGATGGTTATCAAAAGATTTCCCCTAATCCTCCACTAGTTGATGAAGTGATTGATCAAAATCCGTATCCAGTCAATCCCACTCTTTCTAAATGTGAATCCCATGAGTCCTTTCCTGACCAACCATTAGTTAAGGAAACAGTTGACTTCGATCCACCTTTAGTTGATCGTACCTTTCCTATAGAGAGTGAACTTCATACCACTCAATTTCTTCTCGTTTTTTCAAACTCTAAAGAATTGGGGGGTAATCATCTTGTTACAACCACACAAGGGGTTAATCCTCCCATTTCCATGACACAGGGGGGCGATCCTCTCATTCCCATAGCACAGGGAGCAGTTCTCCCATTCCCATACCGTAAAGGGGAAGTTCTGTCGTTCCCATGACACCCCCTCCAAGAAATATGGTCACTTCCTTTGATTGGAGTTGACTGGAAGGATATCATTTTCCTCCTTACGTGCCCTTCCAGATCATAGTACATTCTTATAATATGCTTGTACCTAAAAAAGTCATAGGTGAAGGTGCATCTGTAAGTATTCAATCCTCAACTACTTGGCAAGCTTTAGGTTCTCTGTAGCTTGAGCCTATTACCCAGAATTTGTTGGCTTTTAACAAAGGAACCAATCAATTGTTAGGGATTCTTCCTCAATTTCCTATTACTTTGGGAGGAAATATTGTCTATATTGATGTGATGGTAGTCCAAGGCCCTTTTGATTTTAATTTACTTCTTGGGTGCGACTATGTTGATGACATGGGAGTTCTTTTCTCTTCACTCTTTCATGTGATGTGTTTCCCGCATGAAGGAAGAATCATGACCATTGACCAAATTTCATTTGTTAGTCCTAACTTGACTCCCAATAAAACAACTCCCCTAAATGGTCCTTATACGCAATTGGTATCTCCCCCACCACAGATTAATTATGTGGCAACTTGTTCCATGCCCGTGCCTACTGATGATCCAGTAGGTGATATGGTAAATCATTTACTGGGGGAATTGGAGCCTGATCTTTCAATTAGATCCTTTGATATGTATCCCTTCAAGAAAATTGTTCTCCCATATTATGAGAGCTTCATGGAAGCCATGGTCTCTGGGGAGCCATGATTAATATAACCAAATCTCAAAGCAAAGTTCATTTTCTTGTGTCAAGCTCGTTAAAAAATGAAACAAGGTTCCCTAAGAAAAGTTCCTTTTCTTGTGTCAAGCTCGTTAAAAAACGAAAAAATATACTATGATCATAGTTCTTTTCTTGTGTTAAGCTCGTTAAAAAATGAAACAAATACCCTACCAATTCAAGTCTTTGACTGTATCTCGTAAATTCCCAATCGAGTCTTTCTCTTGATCTCATAAAGGAAACTTCTTTCCATCCACCTATTAGTAACTAGTATTCTACTTAAGTGA
>APFE031516442.1:171419-182961 GCA_000404065.3 Pinus taeda | reverse complement strand
ACATGTGCCTAGAATTGAGTCATTATGTTGGGGGCATGCAAACTTATTTCAAACATAGTTTTTCTCTGTTTCAAGCTTGTGTAAAAATGAAACCATTTTCATCCTACCTTTCGTGATTTCCATTTTTTGCCTATTTATGCCATATGAGCCTTTGTTTTCTCATTCCATTGTCACCATCTACTTGGCCGATCATACACTTTCACTTGGTTATTTTATCCTTTCCTCAAGAACAACTGTGATGGTCTTATTAACCAACCTCTTGACCTCTTTTAGTTTGAGAAGTTCCATCATGATCGAAACCAATTGCTACCCTTTATACCACTCTTTTCTCCAAGAGGAGTTCTATTCAGCTATTTTTTAGACTCCCTACACATGAAAATATTACCAAGCACTTGTCTTTTTGAACTGGTTAAAGTAATGAAAAGACATCTACTTAGTATAAGTTTAACCTTTCTCCAAATTGGGATAGACTATTTACAAAAAAGGAATACCTTATTCTAAATTGGGATAGACTATTTATGAAAAAGGAATACCTTAGTTTAACATGGCTAAGAGGTTCTCTTGAGTATGGTTTTTTGCCTTTTTGGACTCAAAAGACTATTTATGAAAAGGGACCTTTGGAGTTTCCTTTTTCGCCTCTTTTTAAAACTCTCTAAACATGAAAAAGGAGTTGAGTTTTACCTTCGTTGGACTCGTAAAAGCATCAAAAAATGATGGTTTCGTTAAACATGACGAGACCGAACCACTCCTTCTCAGTGTTTGTTAAAACTAATTGGAGGGATTTGTCCAAAGAATGAACTTACAAATCAAGCATATGTTATCCTCCTCAAGCTTATCAAAAAATAAAGAGGTACTAACAAGAAATGGTTGGGAAAATTTGGAAAATAGGGTACTTTACTTATTAATATAATGGCAGTGACTCACTCTTGAACATGAAACTCTTCCACTTCATCTTCATAGTTGTTGGGTTGGGAAATATACTTATCTTTTTGGTTCATTAAATCATATCAAAGCCTACGCATTCGGCTTTGGGTTAATGCTTTCAACTCCATTCAGTGTCACTGGTATGTTCAAGAGAAGTTATTTACTTGATATTTGCCATGACATTCATAATTAGCCTTCATTCATGTTTACCATTCCTGAACTAGTTCCACATCAACATCATTCTGCCTCAAATCTTAATACTCGTTTCGTGTAGTTGATGGGGGATACATCAAAGCCCTCCTGCAATGGGTCGCTTTCTGTAGACATAAACTCATTATCTAGGAAGTTGACTTAGGAATTCTCTTTGATACCTTAGATCTTACATACATCAATGGAAAGTTTCCTCACTCTCAACAACATGTTTTCATCATTGACCTTGGACCGAAAGATTTTGTTCACTGTTCGACTTCAACTCATTCATTCACACCATACAAATTGTAGTGCAGTACCTTGAGAGCCATTAACATCATCAGTGGTTGCTTTTGTGTTCGTTAACGAATTACATCATTGGTCGGTAATCAGATGGTGTCTACCATGTTCAACTCCAGCTCATTTATTTGCATGGTTAGACACGTACATTGGTCGATCGAGTGAATGAGATAGAAGACCCCAGATCTAGTTTCATCCATCTAAGGTGCACTTTTAGAATTAATACAATATTATAAAGTATGATGGATATGTGTTGGAAATAATACTGAGAGGGGGGGTGAATTAGTATTATCAAGTCAAATATTCCTTTTTCAAAATCAAATGATATACGGTACTTCAGTTAATTAAACCCGTGTATATACGCAACTATGCAGAAGGAAACCTGCGTATACAAAGAAAACTTCTAATTTACTTTATTTTTCTGATGTTGATTGTTAATCTGTGTTTTCAGAATCAAATAACCAGTAGTAAAATAGAGCAGAAAGACAATCACACAAAAGAACACAAGATATAAGGTGGAAACCCAATGTGGGTGAAAACCACCTGCTGCAATTCGTCTCTATCTTCTTTTAAATTAGAAACTTCTTTTACAATGTACTGGTGCAGTCCTTTACCAGTATGCAGATTGCAACCTGCAGAGAGCTACAACCCTCTCTCATTCTCCAGCTTCTCCTGGAAGGGAGCTACAACCCCCTTTAGCTCTTGCACTAGCCAAGATGCTAGTACGTAGGTGCTGGCCTACAGAAGGCTACAACCTTCTCTTTCTTCCAGAGACCACGTTTCATAAATTTTCAGACTGGATCCATGAACATCAATCAATCATAAACAATCTCGTTTTCACCAATTAGCACTGAATCAAGTAGACACTTCTCTGACAGCTGTACCCAAACCACAGTACCAAAAGCCACACACCAAATCTGAACCCAGAACACAGTAGCAATAAACAGAAGCAGCTAGATCACAACTCAAAATATATACGCTATTTCAATAACCTACAATATGCGTGCATACGGTTCTGTGTTTGAAACAACCTGCGTATATGCTGTTTTCATTCACTGAACCAGCGTGTATACACGCCTTCGCTTCACTGAACCTGCGTACAAATCTATAAAGGATAATTCGCTCTTTCAGATATTCAAACACTAATTAACCCAAATTATCAGTGTTATAGATCAAGCAAGCGCCACCTATAACAGACCAAAATCATACAAAGATACTATCATTCAAGCTTAAAGATTATGACCCATCAATAGAACTTATCCTTCTCTTTGCGCTAAGGTTCCTCCTTCATTCAAATCCAGATCTGCATCATAACTCAATTACCAGTATTCCAGATCTAGCACTTTATCAGATATTCAATAATAATTCAGATGATCCTTTGCCACATGATCTCCTTCCTCTTTTATAGTCTTAGGCCTTCCACAATACCACGGTCCAAAACCATAATAAACCAATACCACAGACCCAATACTTGCGATCAACACTTCAGATGAGACACCATGGTCCAAAACCATAGGTTCAAATACCAAGGACTAACTACCACGGACCAAAAGTAAGCTCTCCAACATATACGCGCCTTTGTAACGTCTAACCCGTGTGTATACGCGCCTTAGTCTAGATGAACCTACGTATATGTCTTTTCCTTCATTCTGAAAGCCTGAACTAAGATCTGTTACCAAAGAGAGTTTCCATCAAGGACAACACTTGTGCCATAGTTCTAAATCAGTGCCATAGTGCCAACAATATGATCATACAAGACAGTCATCGAAGCATGGGTCTATTCTCTGTTATCAATGGATGAACTTTTTGGTCACTGTACATGTAATGTTAACTTATGTGCGGAGCATGGATATGCCTCCATCCACAAAGATATCATGATGAAAATGTATTGTAAGAGATGATGGTATTTGGTGGGCTCCAGTATTGCAGCAATGCTGCTGCAACTCCTGGGACTCCCTTATTTACTTTTATCAACCCGGTAGTTCATAACAAACTTGGAAGCGACGATGCTATATGCACAAGTACTAGCTCTTACTGCAGGCTGTTACTTGATCAGCTGGCACAAGTTCGCTAGGAGCTTAAGCAAACTTCTATGAGTTCTTAGAAGAAGTTTTTAACTGTGATGGATGAAAGCTAACTCAAAAGAGGCTAGTCTACTTGCAGAAAGAAGCGGAAAGTTGAAGGGAAAGGAAAACCCTAGCAAACCTTAATCTTATTGACTAACCCTACTGGTGCAAGAAAAGAGATGAAAATTGCTGCAATGGATGCCATTGACTCTTGGAAAGGTAAAATTCATGTGTCTAAGCTACTTCTGAAGGAAAATATGGAAAAAGCATCTTTTTGTATTTTTGAGTAATTTTGCAGAATTATTATGCATGTGCTTTAACTATTTTTTACGGTGCATGGGTTTATTGGAAAAAGGAAATGGAGTGGGCGCTTGCAGGAGGTTGGGAAGGTGAGAAGAAGACCTAAGGGGTCCCTAGCACCCTTCTAGAGAATTCCACAGCGACCAAATCTCAAAAAACTGCTTGCGTGAACTTCTATAGGAATTCTGCGGGGGTTCTACAGGAAGTTCTACGGGAACAAGCCAAAAGTGGATTTTAGAGGGTTGATGGTGGAAAAACGGTAGGAAAGTGTAAATGAAGGGTGGATAAGGATGATAAGGGGTCTAGGACTTGTTAAATGAAGCTAAAGAGTGATGAAGGTGGTTGGATTTGTTCAAGGATGGAGAGAGCAATGTTGCACAAAAATGTAGAAATTAGGGCAAATTGGGAAAGTGTGGCAAATGAAGGGGAGAAATCTGGAATTAGAGTTTAGAATAGGTTGTATGATGGAGGAAGGGTAGATAGGAACGTATCACAAGTGCTCTGCACACTATTTTCCAAAACTGATCAAACAAAGACTGAAAAAACTAGAGATCTATCTATTTTGACCTAATCTGAGCTAAAAACCAGAAATATGATGAACATAAGTTTATAGACAGAAAACCATGCAAGAAAACTATGGAAATTGAGCAAGAACAGATCTAAACATGAAAACACAACTGATATCAACTTTTCCAACTTAAAATCTAACACTAGCAATTGCATTGGAAGGCAAAAATAATGTTTTTGTGGCAGCAAGTATTCCTTGGTCTCATCTCATGGTCCCAAGGAGGGAGAGATGAGATAAAGGACTACTTGTTGGCCTTTTTGCAGATATTTTCTGTTATCAAACTGTCAAATCAACCTGAAGCATGAAAAACTATCTTAATCATCAAAATCAACCTAAGTAACAAAGCAAGATTTTAACCTAAATAACATAAACTATTTGAATGCAATAAAACACATAAAAGTACACAAAGGAGGTACTGCCACTTGGGTTGAGCCCAATCCAAAGAGCTACAACCTCTTAAGAAAGCTCAGAGCTGGTGTAAAGCGAGATTCATCTTCATTAATCCAAAATAATAGTCATGTCACAAAATTGTTTACAGCAAGAGCTCGAAAATGAGCTGAAATGCAGAGCTGCACTAAAGTGTGAAAACAAACTATTCAATAGCTAAACTACCAAGGCTTGAAGTCTTCCTACTTATGCAAACGAGGACTCCCAATAGTCCTCCTTAACTTTAGGAGCTTGGCTACCCAAAACTGCGGTTAATCAGCCACTTCACTAGACTTGCTCAGCTGCCCCTTGAAATCATCTTCGGTGGGCTATTGAACTCTAAGCTAATGGTGGAGAACTCAAAGAAGGGGTCATTTAGTGTGCGATACACCCCGTCTACAAATCCTCAGCCTTGTTCCTTTGTATTTGGCTGCCAATTTGCTCATAAATGCCTGACCTTGGTCCAAAAAATGTCCAAAAATTTGCAATAAGCACGTATTAGACTTTGTGGTCAAGTGACTATTCCCATGCATTCAGTTAACATAAATATATTCAAAAGCATACGTAAAACTATGAAAAATGATGGATTAATCGAGAACAATATGCAAAATGAGCCCATAAAATTACCCATTTTTGGGGCTCATCATCAACCCCTACTAAATGTGTTGCTTATCCTCTGAGCAACTAATCCAGTTCATCGTCTTTGATTTCTTTGATTGCCTCTCTAACATCCCAGGCTTCCGAGGTGATGTCCTCTTCTTGGTCATGGAACCCCGCCTTTCTCTCTACTTCCTCCCATTGCCTGTGTTCTTCTTCTTCTTTGACCCCTTCCAGTAGTCCTAAAAGTAATGGAGGACTGAACTTTAGGCCGATCCAGTTGGCATTCAGGTTTTTCATTGTCTGTTTATAAAGTGGCACTCTTGCCAAAGCCTCCCTCATTCTGGTTGGGGAGTGGTACTCTCTTATTTTCAGACTATGGGACAATGTGTTCCATCTCCTTGTGCAAGCATGAATGCAATTATCACCAAACAGTCTTTCCATGTCTTCAAAGTGAGGAATGGCCTGAGCTTGCCTTTCAACATAATTTGGGAGAAATTGAGGGTTGTTGGCAAGGTGTTGATGCACATATACTAGAGCTGAGGGATCTTCTGGTTCTGCCCTGATCATGAGTGGCTCACTTAGCTCCCTGTCCATAACTTTCCGAATGTCTACTGCCCTCTTTTCCTCATGGCTTAACGAAGAAGCCATAGCCATGAGTTGCACATTGCCCAATGCAGCATTGGGGTCCCATAGGTTCATGTTTGGAAGTGCCAAGTTGTGTAAATAGAACTTTGCTAACTTGGCCTTATCTTCAGCTGAGCTATTGTCACACAAATACATAAACTAATTGTAATTCTGGAATGGAATGGTGCCCCTTTGGGTCAATGTGTTAATTTGAAATTGAAACCATTGATCTTTAAGATATAATGCATAGGACTTATTGTAAGGCTTCTACTGCCCAGCTGGCCATGCAAGCCATTTGGGCATCTTTTTCTTGCAACTGTTGTTTTAAAACCTGTATTTCTTCTGCTGCCTGAGACTTCTTATCTTGCAACAGTTTTGTCAGCATCTCAACATCAACTTGTAGCTTTTCCTCTCTCTGTTGTTTCTCAGTTGTTTCCTTGTCTACTGGAGGTCCTTCTTGCTGCTGCTGCCCTCCCAAAATGGACAACCTATCTTCCTTATGACCTTCCTGTAGCTGCAACTGCTTTTTCAACAGCTCATTCTCCTCCTGTAGCTGGGATATCTTACTAATTTCTATGTGCCTCACCATGGCCAACTCTCTTCTTGATTCTTTTAGCTGTTCTTATAGGTGGTCTATGTCTTCAACACCCTTGGATTTGGCAATTCTCATCCAAGTGTGAGTCCTAACCCGTTCTTGTTCCAATGCGAAGAAAAGTGGTACAACAAACTTCTGTGGGATGATCTTCCCACTTTCTAACAAGTTGTACTATGAGCCCAAGCTAGGCTGAGGGCTTGGTTCTAGTATCTCCTCGTTCTTGTCTTCTTGTGATTGTTTGGCTGCCTTCTCCTCCAATTTCTCAGTCTCTTTTAACTCAGCTAGAGTTTCCTGTAGATATGTTTCAGTGTCTGTAGAGCTGCCTTTGAGTCCATCATCCTAATTCTCTCTTTCTAGGTGGAGGTTTTTGTGCTTCCTCTTTCATAGGTGATAGATATCTTGGAAGGAGACTCTTCCTTATTTTTAGTGGTTGTGTCCTCAATGACAATTAGTTCCTTTGATGGTGGCTAGGGTTTGCCCACTTTGATCCTTGTGCTTCTTCTGGCTTTAAAGTACATGGAGGTTTGCCTCTTTCTTTTTCCTTTTTTTTTTGTAGGGCTGTTTAATGCAGCAAGCACAACTGCTGCTTCCCGTGCAAACATTTAAGGGGATTCCTCTTGCTGTTGTTCTTTTCCTTCATTTCCTGTAGAAATATCTATGCCCATTGTTTTTTCTTGTGTTACTGATATCTCAAGGTGTGTCTTTTCTTTCTCTTGCTAGGTGCCTGCTTTGGCTGTGGTAGTCTTCTTTTGGACTTTCTCGGCCTTTTCCTTTCCAATATGTGTCCTTTTTCCCTTCTTTGTTCTTGCTATTGTCTCTTTCTCTGTTTTAGGCTCAGCAGTCTTGTCGAATTCTTCTTTTTCTTTCTGTTCTTCCTCTAGTTTGCCCTCTGCTTGAATGTCTTGTGCTCTCTCATCATTTTTCTTCTCAATTTCTTCAGTTTGCTCCCCCTCATCATTGCTGGATGGGGTGATGTTCTCAGCCAAAGTTCTAATGTCATCATCCCTGGACATATTTATGAAGATTTCCCAAGATATGGGGATAGTATAGGTGTGTAAAGCATCTTCCACCAACAGTTTGATGAGCCCATGGTGGGCCAACTGATCTGGGATCCCTTCATTTAACTTTGTACCACATTCAATTAAGGACTGAAGGAGGAAATATGGGATGCTCGGTTTTCTGGCTGGAGGCAAGTCCATCACATACCTTAATTCATGTAGCAACCTGAAATGGTATCCATAAATGATGCTAAACCTCCCTTCACATGTGATATACTTCATTATTTGATAACTAACTTCACTCCAGAGAGGAGGCAAGCTTGTCCTTCTAACCTCGTTTTTATCTTCTACAGGATGCTCCTCAGGCAGAAAAATGTTTTCATAGCAACTTGTCTCAATGATCTCTCCTCTTTGCTCCAAGGGAGCCCCAATGGTAGACCAATAATTCTACTGATGAGCTCAAGTGTAAGTTCTAAGGTCAAACCCCTAAAACTAACTGTGGCATGTGTCTTTGAATGTGGTCTCAGGGACATCAAAAACTCTTCAGTTATCTCCTCATCATAACCCTGAATTCTGTAAGAATGATATCCAGTTTGCGCTGGTGAAAAGGTCCACCACCTCAGGGTGCTCGTGCAATTTGCTAGAGTTTGAGGGTTCTTTCCTTATGAATCCTCTTGGCATGGTGTCGAGTGCTCTCTTTATGTTTTAACCAGAAAAGAAAATGCTCAGGTGGGAAAAAACAGTCAATCACTGAAACAGAGGATAGTTGAATTTGGTTTCTTCTGAACCTAAGAAGGAATGTCCTGAGTGCCTCTTTGCAATATCAAATGGCAATAATTCTCCTGTTTTAAACTACTGCCACCCTGAATTTGACTTCCTGGTTTTGAAAAAAAAGAATTTTCTATAGAACAGAGGATAAGGATACAGGTTCTTTTCTCAGCACGTAGATAGATATGCACATTCATTTTTTCACACACACAGAGGCTAGCCTTTACTGATGCATGTATCTTTCTTATAGGAGAATGTGAAAAAGGATGGGGAGATTTCAGATGCAGTGAGAAAGCAACTGTGTAGACTCAGGGAAATATGCAGGCAGACTTTCACTTTTTTAATTCACAGGCAGACTTCCACTCTCTTTTCCAATCTACTACCATGTTCAATTTACCACCTTACTCAAACAAATCATGCACATAGAATTTTTCCTGAGCCTACCTCGTTTTGAGCATAAATTTCGACGAAAATCCTGAGTTTTCTTTCTGTCGAGCTGTTCTCTGCCTTTCCTGCAAAACCCTTCCTATAGAAATCTCCCAGCTCCTGTAGAATGAAATTGTGCTTCTGGTAGAGCCCGATAGGCGGGAGATTTCCAAAAACAGGCAGAAAATTGGTGGAGGATGATTGGTTAGCTGCTCTGGAAGTGGTGGATGTGTACTCCAGTCGAAAACGTCGTGACTGCAAAATGAACAAAGGGTGGTGAAGTTTCAACTGAGTTGTATTTTAACTGCAGGCATGATTTGTGGTGAGGGGATGAGGTGGTCGGACCGGAACGTTGATCCAACGTCATAGCCATAATGTTTTTGCATGCCGTCTGACCTCCATCACCTCCCTTTCTCCCATTATCCACTTCCACCACTACAAATCCCGAAGATTTCTTCCTGAATGGACACTCCACATGTGTTGGCTATGCATCTAATCAACAGTTTTGAATTTAACGGGGCTTGTTTGGATTCCACGAGGATGTGTAACTGGCTGAGGGTGGCCAGTTGACTAGCCACTGATTCCACTCAATCCAAACCATTCCCATAGTCACGCAACCTTGAAATATGATTTATACAATTAAAGGATGAGTTTAGGCACTTACCTGCGTAGTCGCGACCGTGTTATGAAAATTTCAGATTTTGGAACCCATTTCTTCATTTGCTGTTGCTGCTTGCACAGTGCATGCTTGGCCTTGGGTTGTTGTTGATGTTCACACATTCAAGTAGATCTCCATGCATGTTTCATATGCCATACTTTGTTGTCCCTGTCTCTGGAGTATGTCTTTCAAAGGGATCAACTGCTACAGGAATCCTGTAGGATTTCCTGTAGCTGCTTCTCCTCCTGGAATGCAAGCTAGAATGAGCAGGGATACACTGCTAACGAGGGTATCGACTGATAAGGAGTCTAGATGGAGGGTATTAGGTATGGTGAGTGAAAAACTACTGCTTTGATTTTTCATTAAAAATTTTTGCTGGTAGCATGAAGTAAACAAGATTTCTGTGTGTGATTGTGCAGGGACATAAAAATGAGTGTAATGGAGGTGTACAGAGATGGAAAAAGGGCGACATATGGTGATGGATGGAAGCAGGGAGGTTTACAGGCCTCATAGATAGATTCCCAACCTTCAAGTTCTCTTCTGAGATCGATTTTGGCTTTTCTGTAGGTTCTACAAGATCTTCCTGTAGAAGATATAGAATTTCCTGTAGAAGATACAATTCCTGTAGAAAGTGAAACCTTAGCCCGAATGAGACCAAATCTTAGGAAAGGGTAATGGTCATGGATGAATGGATTGTGAGGGATGCCTGCAGCCTGGTTATGACCTCTGTCTGTTGGGTTGTGTTATATTGTTTCCACATAGTTAACAGGGGGTTTGAGGGGTACCCGTAACCCCACTTTATGGGGTACAGGGCAACGCCCCGAAAATTTTTGGTTTTGGACCCTATGTTAGGTTGGGCGGACTCACCTATGGTTTTGTGCATGATTTTCGCACATGTTTTTTGGACGCGATGGTTTTCGGTCCATGGTTTTGGACACGATGGTTTTCGGTCCATGGTATTGGATGCTTCGGCATGTATAAATATGTATTGTAACATTGAAAGGAATATAATGAAAAATCAAGCTGGTAGTCTCGGTTTTGAGATCCAGTGGGAAATCTCTGTGTATATGTGTTTTATGTGTTATGCTCTCGCATTTTTATTTTTCCTGTGATTTAGAATTCGTATGCAGGTAATTTCTGTACGGGGTTAAAACCTACATTTTGGTATCAGAGCTGTTTTGGCTTCAAGGGGACGCCTTTGTTGCTGAGGGGTTTCGCTCGGGCCTGTGGTAGACCCTGTTCAGTGGGAGATCTGCGAGATCGATTCTGGTGGTGAAAAGAAGATGGCGAGCAACGGAAAGATAGAGATTGAGAAGTTCAATGGTCAGAGTTTTGAGTTGTAGAAACTCAAGATGGAGGATCTGTTGGTGGATAAAGATCAGTGGATCGCGGTAGATCCGGGTACTAAACCAACGGGGGTGACCGATGAAGAATGGAAGAAGTGGATCGAAAGGCAAAGAGCACAATACGATTATGTGTCTCAGATTCAGTATTGCTGAATGTATCAGGGGAAGCTACGGCGAAGGCTCTGTGGGACAAGTTAGGGACTTTGTACCAATCTAAGTCTCTGGTGAATAAACAATTCCTGCGGAAAAAGCTGTATAACCTGAGGATGAAAGATGGAGACTCGGTGGCAGAGCATCTGAATGCATTTAACTCTGTGGTAAGTCAGTTATCTTCTGTTGATATTAAAATTTCAGATGAAGATAAGTGCATCAGTCTGTTGTGTTCTCTACCAGATTCGTGGGATAGTCTGGTTATTGCAATAGGTAGCAATGCAACTGCTTTTCAATTTGATGAAATAGTCTCAGCCTTGCTGACGGAGGAGATGAGACGGAAAAATATGGACAACCAGAATGGTGATGCCTTGTCTGTACGAGGACGGTCCCAGAAAAAAAACAAAAATAAGTCATCGAGTGGGAGATCTAAATCTAGAGGGAGATCTAAATCTCCAGGAAAACCTACAAAGGTGGTGTGTTGGAAATGTGGAAAGGAAGGGCACTTCAAAAGGGAGTGTAAATCTAAAGCTCCTGATAAAGGAAAGGATCTGATGATGCTCCTTCTGCAGAGGCAAAAACCACCTCAGATGAAGGTGGGGAT
>APFE031516442.1:118568-161300 GCA_000404065.3 Pinus taeda | reverse complement strand
CTTCAAGCAATGATTGATTTATCTCTCTTTGATTCAACATCTACTAAGAGTACAGAAGTGCAACATCAGTAGCAGATATCAAATGCAAATATCAAATAAACCTTGTTCCATTCATTCACCAAAACCTCCTCTGAGGTTGCAAAAGTGCATGTTCTGAAGACAAGTTTTGATAAATTTCTGGACCCTTCTCTAAATGCATGAGAAGGGTTTAAATACTACTAACTAAATAACTTATTTACATAATTTGAGGATTCGGTTTAAATGACCGTCCTCTTTCTAAGAAAAACTATTCTAAAATTAAATCTACTAACTATTTCTAAATCTACTCCTTAATGTCGCAAGCATTCAGTATTTTTCTGAGTAGAGTTGGCTGACTGTCTTCCGCCTTTGGTTGAGTTAAGAAAATGGAAACGGCAAGAGCTGGCATTCTCTTCTCAGTAAAATTGATGATGCACTTGAGAATCACCTAATGAATATGTAGCATTATCATGTATGCCTGGTAAAAATCTCATTTCAACTTGGTTAACTTTTAGATAGCTTCTGTTTCCAGTTTGCTTCTACGCTGATTTCTTTTCAGTTTTCAAGACTCGCAGGTGACTGAGCAACTAGGGACCTTCCTTTTCGAACAATTTTCCTTAGTGATCGGAAACTGCCTCTGTTTCTTGATTCGGGCTTCCCGGATGTGGTTTTTGCCTCTTGCGCCTTTTTCTCTCGTTCGGTATAAAACCCAAAATTTGTAAAAATAGTGGTTCTGTGAGCTCTTGACCTTGAGAATTAAACTGTTTGTTTTTGGTATCAGCGTCTTTCGGTGTCCATTCAACCATGACTATACATGAGAAATCTATGATAGATGCCTTCGAAGAGTTCTACGGCTCTTTTTCTTCTTTGAGCGGATTAAGCATGTCTTCCGAAATGTACATTGGAGCGTTGCCTTCCCTTTTCATTGTTTTCTGCATAGCGCCCTATGTAATGCTTCATCCTTCTTTCCTGCAATTTACATTGAGGTAGAAGTAATGATAAAGGACTAATAACAGGAAAACTTTTAAATGCCGAAGATACATGAGACATGCCACCTTACGTGAGTTATTTTTTTCGAAAAACACAACACCCTACTTCATTAACAACTGGGAATAACCCATTAATTCGCATTAAAACATATGACCAATTCTTGGTTAAAGAGTTTTCTCGAACAATGAGCCAGAACCAATTGTCGCAGATCGCAGTATCGCAATGTCGCAATATCATCGTGTTGTTTCTATCGCAGATCGCAGTATCGCAACTTTGAGATGTCGCAGTATTGCGATATCACAATATCACAATATCGCAAATCGTTATAATTCTTGTGCAATTCTTGTGATATTTGCGATGTGCGATATGCGATATCGCATATCGGCGATGTTTTAAAGTTTTTCAATGAGAGCGTTTGTCTTCAGCATATGCGACGCGATGAAGTTTTTTGCGTCGCAATATCGCTTTTTATCGTTTTAACTCTTTGGAAGGTGTATCCTATCATCCTTTGCGTGATGCGATATCCTTTTAGGAGTAAATTTAATTATGAAACTTAGGTTTTTTAGATTTTTCAACGTATTTTCCTAAGTCCATGACGTTGTAGATTTCATCTAAAAAGAAAATGTAACATTAACTAATTTTTTTGAGGGTCCCCACTTATTTAGTATTAGCAATAATACTTCATAAGAAGGGGGGTTGTTGGTGGCCACAACAATTGGCGATTCACTGGAAGAACCAGTTATCTCTGTGTTTCTATTGAACCGTTTCAGCTTCCAAAACATCAAATTTTTCAGAAAATTAAACTTTATTATGGAAAGATAAAGTACATTATACTCTAACTTGTCAATGACATTTTGCTTCAACTATTTTCAACTTTGATTATTTGCTGCCTCAAGTTAGTCCTTGCATTTACATCAGTCATTACTTGGTCAGTAAAGATAAAACAAAGTCTTTTCTATAAACTAGTTTTAAAATATACTCATTTGTCGTAGGTAGAGCCTCTGCTGCCAGCAGGCGTTCATAGCCTCGACAGGGTTACCTTTTACCCAACAATGATCCTATATCCTACTAGAAAAAATCTACAATTCTGAAAGAAGAATCCATATCTACACTTATTGCTTTTTCTTTTTATTCTTAAAGAACAATGTCTTCGTTTGGTGGCCAATTTATGACACATTCATTCACTTGATTTATAACTTTGCTGAACAAGCTGGCTCGTGATGAGACCCCTTGCCTTTTGATTGTAACAATCTTGAGTCATTGCCCTGTTATGGTATGCAGTATTTGGCAAAGTCAGCAAGTTATAATATCTGTGATTATGATAAGCCGTCTCGTGATGAGACCTCTCATTCTTCAAGATAAAGTGTATCCTTGGATTGTTCCTCTGAAAGTTGTGATTTCCTTAGCAGGGAGGAAGTCATTGTCTTCTTTAGATAGCTCTGGACGACAATGATAGAGTTTTTGGAAGTAACTGTTCTACAAAGAATCTTTATTTTGTTATTGATACCTTTCATTGCGCTGATATAAAACAATTTCTTCACTAAAGGTTTATCTTCATCAAACTTTTATAAAGTTGAAACTAGTGTCATATCTAAGCTAGAGTTTTTAACTTATATCTTTCAATAATAAGGATCAATTTTCCAAAAGATTTGCTATTTATACAAGCGGAAAAATCAAAATCTGAAAGAGAGTTGGTATCTTTTTCGTAAACGCCTAATGTAACCATTCACAACTGGTTTTATTCTAAAAAGAGAAAACTATTATTCTATGAAATAGAAGAATAATCTTCTATGGAAAATATTTTTTAAGAATTTGTCCATTGACAGGCAAAGAATCTCTTTTACCTGCTAAATCCTTTAACACAAATGTCAATGGACCTACGACTTCTACAATTTGAAAAGGGCCAAGCCACATTCTTTGAAATTTTGTATGTTTACCTTTTTCTTCGTGTGCCTTGTCCCATTTTAAAACTAAATCTCCCACCTGAAATTCTTTTCTGGTCATTATATTTGAATGAAAAGAGGATTTTACTAGCGCCTGATGATGAGCATGCGTTTTCTTAGCTTGTTCTCGCTGTTCTTCTAATTTGATTATTTTCATTTGCCTTAAGTGTAATGAGGAAGTTGGTACTTCATCAATGTATTGAACTAGAGACAAAGAAGGAATTGCTAGATGAGTTGGGAGAACAACTTCTCTCCCATAAACTAAATTAAAGGGAGAAGTGTCGATGGAAGCTTTTTTCGTTATTCGATCTGTCCATAAAGCGTATATTAAGGATTTATGCCAATTTTTCTGATTTTGGTCTACTGTTCTTTTGATAATCCTGATTAGGTTTTTGTTTGTAGACTCGGCTAATCCATTTCATTGTGGATAATAATTAGCCGAATATTTAAGTTTGAATCCTCTTTTAAGTGCAAATTCAGTCATTGCATTTCCAAAAAAGTATGATGCATTATCAAACATTAAAGCGGAAGGTAGTCCAAACCTGGTGATTATAGATTTATCTATGAACTCAATGATATTTTCAGGATTATCCGTCTTGAGTGGAACTGCTTCTACCCACTTAGTAAAATAATCTGTTGCTGTAAGGATATATCTATGCTGCTTGGAAGAGTGAGGAACGATCTCACCTATTATGTCCAATCCCCACTGACTAAAAGGTTGGTCGATATTAACTGGTTGTAGTGGTAAGGATGGCTTCTTCTGTCTTCTAGCAGTATTTTGGCAAACTTGACATTTCCTCACATAACTGTGCGAGTCTTTAAATAGCGTGGGCCAGTAATATCTTGCGCGCAAGATTTTATGTGCAGTTGCATCTCTAGCGTAGTGTCCGCCTGTTGGTCCGTCATGGTGTTCCTGCAAGACTTTATCAGCTTCAGATTTCTCAAGACATTTAAGAAGAATAGAATTGTAATTCATTCTAAAAAGAATATCATTTATTAGCTGATATTGTTTGGATTTTAATCTTAGAGCTCTTTTCTTTGTGTAATCGAGGTATGAAGGAGCATATCCATTTCTAAGATAATAAATAATATCAACATATAATGACTGCTCATCGTTTAGGCTTACCTCGCATAACTGTACCTCTTCAGATGGGGTTTTAGAAATTTGCGACGCTCCAGCCAGCATCCTGCAAAAGCCTTGACCTCTTACAATGTTTGCTGGTTTAATTTCTATGTCATATTCTTGTAAGACAGTTACCCAATTGGCTCTCTTCTCACCCACATCCTTTTGTACTAGAAGATTTCTTACCGATGGAAACGGTACTATAATTTTGGTGTGGGTTTTAAGTAGGAAAGGTCTGAAATATTTGATCGCTTTGAAAGCAACATAAGCCTGTTTCTCCACATCTAAATAATTTAATTCAGCACCTTGGAAATTTGAACTAAAAAACACAATTGGTGCTTCCGCCTTTTCTTGATTCGTTTGAGTGAGTATCGCAGCATATGACTTATCTGAGGCAAATGTATATAAAATAAAAGGCTCTAAAAAATTCAGAGTAGCTAAAGATGGAGCATTAATGATAGCCTGTTTGATCAGGTTAAACGCTTCATGTTCATCTTGGCCCCATTTAGAAATAGAGTTCTTTTTTATCATAGTTTGTAAAGGAGATACAATTCGTGAAAAATCTGGAACAAATCTCTTTACAAAATTGATTTGACCAAGGAAGGATTACATGGATTTTTTGTTATGGGGTAGGGATATTTCAGAAATTTCTTTGATTCTGTCAGAGTCGATGTGAATACCAGATTTTGACACTATGAATCCTAGAAGTTTCCCTTCACTTAATGCGAAAAAATGATTTCTTTGGGTTAAGTGAAATTTCGTACCTTAAACATCATTGGAAGATTTGCTTTAAGTCTTTGAGATGGTCGCCTCGTTTCTTGGAGTACACGATTATATCATCCAAATAAATTACTACTGACTTATTGACTAAACCTTTAAATGCAATGTCCAAGGCTCTCTGGAATGTGGCACCAACAATAATCAAACCAAATGGCATCTTGCGATATGCATATGTGCCCCATTTAGTTCTAAATGTGGTCTTCAATTGATCATCAGGATTTACCAGCACTTGATTGTATCTTGAAAATCCATCCAAGAAAGACATTAATTCTGAGCCTGCCACTGCCTGCAATATCTGCTCCATAGGTGGTAAGGGAAAGTTGTCCTTTTGACAGGCTTTGTTGAGATTGCCAAAGTCAATACAAATCCTGATATTTCCGTTTTTCTTTCTAACAGGTACCATATTGGAGACTCATTTAGAATGTCTGACGGGAAAAATTATCTTGGCTTTCAACAGCTTATTGAGTTTGGTATTTATTTGATTCTCTAAGTTGGGATGAATCTTTCTCAATTTTTGTTGGACAGGTTTTTCGTTATCGATCATCGGAATAGTATGTTGGATGATAGTGGTGTCGTATGTTTTAAGTTCATCATAATTCCAAGCAAACACATTTTTGTATTGTCTCAAAAGACGACTATATGCTAGCTTTTCTTCGGGGGCTAGGCCAAGGCCTAGATTTATGTTTTGAGGTTTGGCATCGGTTCCTAGGTTTACCAATTCGAAATTCAAGGTCGAACTTTGGAGCTTTGAATTGGTGGACCTTTTAAACCAGTCTTTCAAATCGTACAGGTCTTCTAACTTGACCACTGATTTAGGTATAGCATTGTGAGTGCTATCTTGTTGTAATTGCTGATCATGTTGATCTTCATCGATTATTTGGTTGGAGTAGGATCCTTCAGAAGTAAGGAAACTTACGATAGCAGGATCGTCGTTGAATATTCTCCAATTTGTGATGTTGTCAGGAATAGAAGGTCTAAAGATTAATTCTATTGAAAATCTATCTGGACTAAAATCTTCAGAAGAAATGAGCTTAGAAGCTACGTTAGCTAAAAGGTCAGCGCTTGCATTCTGGAGTCTGGGAATTGATGAGATATTGAATGTTGTAAAATGCTCAGTCAGGTCTTGAACTAGAGATTGATAGTGTTTTAAATGACCTGACAGGCAATGTATAGTATTCTGTACCTGTCTGACTACAATTTCAGAGTCTCCGAAGACTTGGAGATACTTTATGTTTAGCTTGATTGCTTTGTACAACCCTTGAACTAAAGCTTCATATTCTGTTGTATTGTTGGTACAATTGAATTCGAGCCTACATGTTAACATGATTTTGTCTCCTTTTGGACTAATTAGCACACATCCTGCTCTTGCTCCTTCGTTGGATTTAGAACCATCAAAAAATAATTTCCAAAACAAAGATTTATTTACAGGTTGATCTAAAAAATTGATACATTTTGAACTATCCGTTTGAGAAAAATTTCGACTTGGGATAAAACGGAATGTTCTAAATATGGGGATGTATGAGCATTAAAATTGCCGAGAAAAGAATCTACTGAATAATTGCCAATTATGCTACTGTTATATGCTAATGGTTCATTTTCCCCTTCTAACTCCGTTACTATGTACTTTTGATGTAATTCTCGTTCAACTTTTATTTGATTTGGCTTACCATTGTAAGGCAGCCACATATGCGACCAGTTAGTTGAGAAGTATCCATGTAATTTTTTTAACCAATCCCTGCTAATAATTAAGCCATAAAACTCAGGGATATCAGCCACTAAAATATCAATTACTTGACATACCTTCGGGTTGGATGACAACCTTATGGTTACTTGATTTAGTTCATCGATGACTTCGACTTGAGACCGATCCAACTGAATGATGCGAACAATGGATTTCTGTGGTTGAACATTTAATTTAGTGCATATGGACTTCGGTAGAATATTCGATGAAGCACCTGAATCCACTAAACAATTATGTACATTTTTGTTAAAAATTTCATAAGTAAGGGGAAAAGGGGGAGTATGAGATCTCGATTTACCTCCAATTAAGATAATGTCATTTGGATCAATGCTGTTAGTCGTATTACTTGGAGGTCTTCCCATGTTCTAAGAAGCTTGAGAAATTATAGCGACAGGCAAAGGTGCAACTGGCACAACATGTAATTCTTTCATCATTATCTTTTGTTGATGCTTTAGCTTGCTCAATTCATACAGAGTGATATTTTCCCTAGTCTTTTTCATGTCATCTATGATATTGTACTCCATTTCATCAGAAACGATTAGTTTTTTAGATGGAGTAGGTGAATCTGTTTGGACTGGGCTAGTTTGAGTCGCTTTAGATGTTGTTTTCTTTGTTGCGACTTTATCCTTTGTTACAGAGCTTGCGATCTTTGGTTTTGGGGTAGTTTGGGGAGGATCAAGCTGGTTTCTACTTCGTGTGTTAACTGGGAATACTTCTTGATCTTCCTCTTGTGGGAGGATGAAATACCACATTCCTTGTAATTCTACTACTTCTTCATCATCGGTTTTCCCTTCAGTGGTGATTTCCTCTTCCTCTTCTTCGGACTCAGCATTTGTTATAGCATTGGGCGGCTTTGAATCCGTTGATGGGCCTCTCTTAAAAGCTCTGTAGGGATTTTTTGAAGAAGTTTCTGCTACTTGCTTTTTTATGTCGACCATTTCATTAGACAAGGTATTAAGAACTTTTTGCAATCCCTCCAAATCGAATGGATCTTTTGCTTGTTTTTTCTTGGACTCTTCTTTAAAGGTGACCTTTTTAGGCTTCCGATCTTCTAACGTAGATTTCTTCTCTAAGGCTATTATTCGTTTCTCTACTGCTATAGCTTCTTTCATGTTTTCAGCAAGAGTTGTTTTGTTAGCCCTGTCCACGAAGATTGCTATGTTTGATGGTAATGCAGTGATATACCATTCACATCGCACTTCCTCATTGGGCTGGGAAGCAGTAGGAATTTTGTTTAGAATCTTATTGAAACGTAGATTGAAATCTTTGATCGGTTCTCTAGATTCTACCCTAAGATTGGATAATTCGTTGATTAACGTTGTTGTAGACCTATCGTCACCAGATTTGGTTAGAAATTGGTCTTGGAAGATGTCCCAACTAGTAATAGATCCAGACGGTAATGAAAAATACCAGGATCCGGCTGTTCCTTGTAGGGTATAAGGAAACAGTCAAATGACAACATCTTCATTAGTAACCCCGTTGAGGTTGATGGATAGCATAAAGTTGTTTATGTGTTCTTCTGCTAGCATGCCTGCCTCAGGATTGAACTGGGGCAGCTATTTCTCAGGATGGGCCGGTGTTTGACTCAAGGGCGCAGGCTTAAGACTGCCCCAGGGTTGTTCCATGGAGACTAGGCCATTGCTGAACTGCTAACAGGGGGATTTGTAGAAAATGATCCCTGTGATTGAGAAGATGAGGTGACTATGATCGCAGATGATTGAGGAGGAGTTGTAGGGATTCCACTAGGTGGATTGATAATGGTCTAGGGTGGTGGAGTAGATGGTTGACTTCGCGGTGGAGAAGTTGAGATGGAAGATGTTGATGAAAGAGTCTCGTTATCAAACCCTTTAGGTGACTTCCTTGCTCTTTTCCTTTTAGGAAGAGGTAGTTCAGTTGGCCGAATACCGAACTTTTCACTCTTAAGTCTGGTCAGGGGATGAGCAGGGTTATAGTGCGAAGTAACGCTGCCCTGAGATTTATTAGATCTTTGAGGGGAAATGGAAAATCGCTGAAGTTTATGAGTGAGAGATTCGACTTCAGGAGGTCCAATTACAGATTGATTTGAAATGTCAGGTTTTGTAGCAGCGGATGATGCTCTAGCGACTTCTAACTCTGGATTTAAGTGTAATGGAGAAGTCGGAGGAGATGGTGAGGGTGAATTACTCACAGAATGGTATTTTGATTTGGATTTACTTGCCATTCATAGTTCAGGCCCTCCTTCTAGCGCCAAATATGTTGAAGGCCCCGAAAATCGGGTCGACAACAAGGGGGATACCCGCCCGGTCCGGACCTTGTTTGGCAGCTCCTTATCCGTTTGGTATAGTGGGTCTGACTGGGGATCTGGGACCAATTTCCCAATTCAGTGTATGTGTGTGTGTGAAAGAAGGGTGTTTCTGTTCAGGCTGGAATACTTCTATCTAATCAAATGCTATGCTATGTATTCTAATAAACATAAAAACATCGAAATTTATGCTAACCCGGGGTGTGATCTTTCTTCTATGCGATCTACAAAGATTTCATACAACAACTGGTAATAAAGATCATTCAGCTATCATAAGAAAAGAATTCGATAAAATGAGCTACTTCGTATAAGAAGTTAGATGAAACAACTGTTAAAACTTATCGCATAAATGGGCTATTCATACACTAAACATAAACAAATAGTTATCACCGTACAAAAGTGCCAAATGATAACTCAGAAATTCATGCTTTAACATATAAATAACTGAAAACTGAATATCGCTTTAACGCATAAGCAAAAATGGTTAAGAGATAAAAGTACCATTTATAACTAGTCCTACTCATGAGCTTCAAGCAATGATTGATTTAACTCTCTTTGATTCAACATCTACTAAGAGTACAGAAGTGCAACATCAGTAGCAGATATCAAATGCAAATATCAAATAAACCTTGTTCCATTCATTCACCAAAACCTCCTCTGAGGGTGCAAAAGTGCATGTTCTGAGGACAAGTTTTTGATAAATTTCTGGACCCTTCTCTAAATGCGTGAGAAGGGTTTAAATACTACTAACTAAATAACTTATTTACATAATTTTAGGATTTGGTTTAAATGACCGTCCTCTTTCTAAGCAAAACTATTCTAAAATTAAATCTACTAACTATTTCTAAATCTACTCCTTAATGTCGCAAGCATTCAATATTTTTCTGAGTAGAGTCGGCTGACTGTCTTCCGCCTTTGGTTGAGTTAAGCAAACGGAAATGGCAAGAGCTGGCATTCTCTTCTCAGTAAAATTGATGATGCGCTTGAAAATCACCTAATGAATATGTAGGATTATCATCTATGCCTGGTAAATATCTCATTTCAACTTGGTTAACTTTCGGATAGCTTCTGTTTCCAGTTTGCTTCTACCGCTGATTTCTTTGCAGTTTTCGAGACTCGCAGGTGACTGAGCAACTAGGGACCTTCCTTTTCGAACAATTTTCCTTAGCGATCGGAAATTGCCTCTGTTTCTTGATCCGGGCTTCCCTGATGTGGTTTTTGCCTCTTGCGCCTTTTTCTCTCATTCAGTATAAAACCCAAAATTTGTAAAAATAGTGGTTCCGTGAGCTCTTGACCTTGAGAATTAAACTGTTTGTTTCTGATATCAGTGTCTTTTGGTGTCCATTCAACCATGACTATACATGAGAAATCTGTGATAGATGCCTCCGAAGAGTTCTGCGGCTCTTTTTCTTCTTTGAGCGGATTAGGCATGTCTTCCGAAATGTACATTGGAGCGCTGCCTTCCCTTTTCGTTGTTTTCTGCATAGTTCCCTGTGTAATGCTTCGTCCTTCTTTCCTGAATTTACATTGAGGTAGAAGTAATGATAAAGGACTAATAACAGGAAAACTTTTAAATGCTGAAGATACATGAGACATGCCACCTTATGTGAGTTATTTTTTCGAAAAACACAACACCCTACTTCATTAACAACTGGGAATAACCCATTAATTCGCATTAAAACATATGACCAACTCTTGGTTAAAGAGTTTTCTCGAACAATGAGCCAGAACCAATTGCGATGGAAAATTCCCGCGTTTTTGCTTTTGCGATGTCGTAGATCACAGTATCGCAATGTCGCAATGTCGCAATATCATCTTGCTGTTTCTATCACAGATCGCGGTATCGCAACTTTGAGATGTCGTAGTATTGCGATATCGCAATATCATAATATCGCAATATCGCAAATCGTTATAATTCTTGTGCAATTCTTGTGATATTTGCGATGTGCGATATGCGATATCGCATATCGGCGATGTTTTAAAGTGTTTCAATGAGAGCGTTTGTCTTCAGCATCTGTGATGTGATGAAGTTTTTCGCGTCGCAATATCGCTTTTTATCGTTTTAACTCTTTGGAAGGTGTATCTTATCATCCTTTGCGCGATGCGATATCCTTTTAGGAGTAAATTTAAATATGAAACTTAGGTTTTTTATATTTTTCAAGGTATTTTCCTAAGTCCATGACGTTGTAGATTTCATCTAAAAAGAAAATGTAACATTAACTAATTTTTTTGAGGGTCCCCACTTATTTAGTATTAGCAATAATACTTCATAAGAAGGGGGGTTGTTGGTGGCCACAACAGGACCCAACGCACCCTGTCCATTTAGCCACCTACATTGAATGCTATTTTCTCCCTTTTTCACCAGCGCTGATCAACACTTATTGATCCTTTCGGCAGGTGCGTTGATTCTAGAAATTCGGAAAAAATTAAAAATTGTTCCCAAGCTTCCTCTTCTAGAAGCTTCCAAGGGTTGTTTCAACTATTTACCATGGATAAGAGATAAAATCCTATATGATCCTTCCTTGGAGACTTCACCTCTTATCCCTTGATCTCATCCTTCCATCATAAGTGGATCTCAAGTTCATTATGGAAAATATTAAACTACCATCCCTATCCTATAAATTTATTGCCATCCATAACATCAGGGTTGAATTTTTTAGGCTGATTGTGCCCTCATGTTGGTACCTTGAATCTAAAGGAGAGATCATCTTCATGCATTAAGGTGACATTGAGGTGTACTTTGTGACAAGGAAGGACAAGTCAACTTGGGGAGATCTCTTTAAGATCGACTACTATTCTTGGTTGTAAACTCTCTCATATTTCTATTAATACAAAGATTATCTTTTTTTCCTATATGTGTTGTATTATGTTTACACTCATGTATTTCAATGCCTAGCTAATTCATTGAATAGATATTTTAGATTATGCTACTTGGTTGTCGTAGATCCTTTGCTTGTTTCAGTTGTGTGTACAGGTTCTAATTATAGCACTTGGAGCTTACAACCAAGGAGGAACAAGAAGCTTTCTATAGATTTGATGTAGGCCTCTTTCCCATTCTTTAACTTGTCTATGGAAAATTCTATATTCTTTGTCTTCTGTTGTTCTAGATTAGTCCACTAGGTCTAGGGAAATTACTTTTGTCTGTAATCATAAATTTCACCTAACAATAATGACCTATAGAGAGGCCTTTGGAGTTAGGATATGGGTTTCCTTAGGGTTTGATCATGGTTGATGGCATCCTTGAACTAGTCAGAGTGCCATGCGGTGAGGTGCCCACCAGATCACGATGACTAGTTGAGTACGTACCATTGGTTAGGAATGCTAACTTGGGTTGTAGTACCTATTGATGATGATGATGATCTAGGTCAAGAGTTTTGACCTAGATGATGATGTTATCGATGAGGGAGTGTTGAATTTATTAGTTATGGTCTCTTCATAATATTTCATTTGTACTTGTAATATTGAAATAAGAATTATATTTGTAAAATAAAAAATTATTTGAAGAGTGTTCTTCATGCTTGTGAGAAAAATAACATATTTATTTGTTTTTATTATAAAGAAATTTTATAAGACATGTTCTTCGTGACCTTATCAAGAGTGGAAAAACGAAAATTTGAATTTGCATTTTTGACACCACACGATGCTCAAGTGGGCCTCCCACTGATGAATTCAGTTTGGCCCAATAGACACTTATTTGACCCCCTCCAACATTTATATATAGAGAGCACATATCTCCACTCCAAGCACAATTCACATCTCTTCTCATTAAGTATTTATGATAAGATCTAGCAAAGAAGGACAAGGAAGGAGAAGGACGAGTCAAAAAAGAAGATGAAATTCGGCCCTAGAAGAAGATAATTATCATTTGTAATCTATGTATCTCTATTTCCCTCACACGTGAATGGAGTTATGAAATTTCTGTGGTATAGGTCCAAAACTATGAGGCAAAGGAGAGGCCAAAATTTGGCCCTAGTATAGACCTAGTGTGAGTTTGTGGGAAGTCATCTTGAAGTGATTTGGGAAGCCTTGAATTGACATCTTGGGCGTCTTATCATTTTCATCTTGCTAGTTAGTTTTGATTTGATGTATCTCTTGTTGCATTGATTCTCTAAGGAAAAGGCTGGATGGGTTTTTTCCCCTTTAGTGGGGTTTCCCATGGTAAAATCTTCCTGTCTCTTTGTGCATTATGATCTCTATTGATCTATTGTCTATGGTTGAATTTCTAAATGTATAATTGCTTAATGATACATTGAAACAAACAAAATAATCATCTACATTGTTGGAATTAATTATTAAAGTTTCAGAAATAAGCACTTGCGTCTATTTTACTGGAAAAATCAAAACTAGAGGCAAATCGATCTAACCCCAACTAATGTCAATTAATTATCCACTTTCCCTAAGTTACGAAATATTTAAGAATCACTAATTGACTTAATTAAGACATTTTCCTTAGGTGAAACTTAGGAAAAATTACATAGGTTTGGAGATAACTAATTCCTCTATGTTCCTAGCCTCAATGATACCTCTCAACTAGAAAAATTGTTCGATGTACAATATTTAACATCTTCTAGAAAGAGCAAGGAGCATGCTCAACAATGCCAGTTTGTAGCAAGAGTTTTGGGTAGAAGCAATTAATACTGCATGTTATCTTGTAAATCAATCACCATTAGTTGCAATAAACTCTAAATTCCCTAAATAGGTATGGATAGGTCATCCCCATGATTATTCAAATTCAATTTTTTTGTTGTTGTGAAGCATATGATCTTACTCCTAAGAATCAATGCTAAAAATTAGATCCTAAATCAAAGAAATATATCTTTGTTGGTTATGATGATGTTGCTAAGGGATATAGATTGTGGGATCCTACTTCCCGAAAAATCATCATCAATAGAGATGTGATATTTGAATAATCTTCTCTTATTAAACCAGATAGCGTAGAATATTTTTTGAAATAGGAACATGCATCGAATCAACAAATTCAGTTTGAGACTAAACCATATACAAACATATGGAAATAAAATAAGCTTATGATGGTAAAGAAGTCATAGATGTTGAAGACAATCATGAAAATGTTGAAATTCCAAAACCAACATTGAGAAGATTTATATGAAAGAGAAAACCTTTTAAAAGGTATATCAAATTCATTTCATCTACAACTTTAGTTACAACTGATGAGATCCTTCTTATTATCAGAAAGCAGTCAACTTTATCAATAATGCCAAATGGAAAACAACAATGCTAAAGAGGAAATTGATGGCTTGGAGAAAAACAAAATGTGGGACTTGGTAGATCTTCTAAAATATATAAAGGTAGTTGGATGTAAATGTGTACACAAATTGAAGAGAGGTGTTGATGGTAATACTGAAAGGTAGAAAGCGAGACTGGTTGCAAAAGGTTACTCTCAAATTTCCATGTATAGATTTCCATGAAACATTTTCACTAGTTGTTAAACTTTTTTATGTTTATTGTGTTGGAACTAACTGCTTCGCTTGATTTGGAGTTAGAGAAATTAGATGTTGAAACATCATTCTTACATGGATATTTAGATAAGGAGATTTATATGGAAAAACTAGAAGGTTTTGTGCAGCATCACAACATAAGATTAGTTTACAAGCTCAAGAAATCATTACATTGCTTTAAGCAATTGCCCATGAAATGGTATGAGAAGTTTAATTCCTTGATGATGAGCCAAAATTATAATAGAAGTGACTATGACCATTGTGTGTACTTTAAAAATTTGAAAACCATATTTATTATCTTAGTGTTACATGCTGACAATATGTTGGTTGCAAGTAAAAGCATGGAAGAAATCAAGAGGTTGGAGGCTCATATGATTAGAATGTTTGATATGAAGGATCTAGGAGCTACAAAACAAATCTTGGGAATTGGAACACATAAAGATAGAAAAAATGGTAAGATTGGGTTTTTATAACAGAAGTTTGTTGAGAAAATACTTGTAACAGGATGAATAATGTGACATCAATATATGTCTTTACTCTTAAAGGGGGATCCATCAATTGGATATCAAAGCCTCAAGAAACAATTGTTTTTTTCTCCATCGAGGCAGAGTACATTGTTGGCTCACATGCTTTTAAAGTGGGAATTTGTTTGAAGGGTCTTCTAGGTGAACTTGTAATAATGTAGAACAACATAATTTTATTTTGCGATATTCAAAGTGCTATACAATCCAACTTATTATAGTAAAGACCAAACATATTGATATAAAATACCATTTTGTATGACATGTTGTGGATGGAGGTGGGGCAGATCTTAAAAGGGTCCACACTCAAGAAAACTATGTTGACATATTTACAAGACCAATGTTGATAGAAAGGTTGTGGTGGTGTTGGGCTTCTCTTGGGTCATAGAAGAAGTGGTGAAAGGACTTTGGCAAAGAATTAGGAATTTTTTTGTCAAGTTGGATATTGTTAGAATATAGACAATAACTGTAAGAAAGAGAATTTAGTTATGTAAAATGTTGATGCCATTATTCTAATGGTGATGGTTTATGAACCAAATGATAGTTATTAAAACTCGTATAAGAGTTCCTACTTCATTCAATGAATCTCGAGAGATGATGAGGTAGTGTAAGCCTGAATGTGAAGTTACTCTTGATAAAAAAAATGCTTTTTCCTTGCTTGTGGATGTTTCCTTGACATATTGTCAATGTTTTACCACGTAAAATCTTGTTTACTGAAGGGATGTTTGTAAGTCCAAGCATCATTCTGAATCTTTCAATCTTTTATCTTCCAAGTGGTTTGGTGAAGATGTTTGCAATTTGCTCATTTGTGGAACAATGTCGTAGGTGACAAGTATTAGCCTCAACATGATGTCGAATCAAATGACATTTTGTATTGATATGTTTGGTTTGATCATGGAATTTTTGATTCTTGGCCAATTTAATTGCAAAAGAATTGTTAATTGGAATATTCTGGAATGGACTGTTTGTGTGACCTCCAAGAGTTAGATCTTAATCCAAGACTCATAATTTGAAGTAGATATTCCATTTTCCTTATCTCCATCAAAGTCTGAAAAAAAAAAAATCCAATAAAGAGGAAATCTTCCACCTGTGTGTATTTGAGTCCAAAATATTGAGTTCCTTTGAAGTCTTTATAACTCTTTTTGCAGCATACCAATGTCCCTCAAAAGGATTTTGCATAAACTTGGAAATGATTCCAACAACAAATGAAATATCTGGTCTAGTAGTGGTGAGGTCGATAAGGCTTCCGACAAGATGTCTATACTTAGTTGCATCCTCAAATTCATTTCCTTATTCAGATGCGTGGTTTAATTTTTTGTTCCATTCAAGTCCACAAAAGATTGCATTCAACCATGCCAATTTTTTTTTTCAGTAACTCTCCAATGTACTTGTTTTGGGAGACAAATATATATTTTGGATGTTGAGTCATTTCAATGTCCAAATGGTAATGAAGATGCCCCAAATCTGTCATCTTAATTCCTTTCTTCAATTCTTTATTAATGGGTGCAATGTAATTTTCATTGTTCCCTGTCATCAACATATAATATACATATACCACAAGATAGACAAAAAAATTTCCAACTTTCTTGACAAATAAAGTTGCATCATCAAGATCAACGTGTTTGAAATTTAGTTTTAGAAGATGCTTAGTCAATTTTTCGTACCAAGCTCGCAGTGCTTGTTTTAGGTCATACAAGGATTTGATGAATTTACATACTATATGCTTTTGTGCCTTCACAAAAAAACCTTCTAATTGAAACATAAAAACATTTTCTTTCAGCTCTCCATTCAAGAAAGCAATTTTTACATCCATTTGATGGACTTTCCATCCATTCTGAGTTTCCAAGGCAAAGAAAGTATCAATGGTATCCCATTTTGTTGTGGGGGAAAAAGTATCCTCATTATTGATCCATTATTTTTGTGCAAATCCTTTTTCCATGATCCTTACATTATGTTTGTCAAGTGAGCCATCTGATTTATACTTGTTATTGAAGACCCACTTGCAAACAATTAGTTTGGTTCCAAATGGAGGGTCCACCAGCTTCTAGGTTTCATTCTTTATGAGAGCATCATACTCTTTCTGCATTGCTTCTTTCCATTCAGCATGAGAAGCAAATTATTTAAAGGAAGTTGGTTTAAAATTAGTAGACAAATTTAATTCACTATCATAAGAAACATCCATATGAACAACCAAATCATAATCATCTACATCACCTCCATTTTGTCTAGTGTAACTTCTAGTTCTTGCCTTTCCAACCTTGTCAGGTTGAACACTTTGAGTCATTTTAGAGGACCTTTTGAGATGATCCAAGATGCTATGTTGACTGAGATGCAGTTGCATCAAGATTTAGCCTTCCAATCCTCTTAATCACTTCAGTCAAATTGTCTTCTTGATCTGAAGAAGTGGCCAAAACTTCATGAGGGGGAGAGAATGCTTTAAAAGGAGATTCTGCAGATTGATCAAGGACAAGGATCCCCTCTTCAAGATGTGGAATATCATTATCAAATTCCTAAAAAGTTTTTGCATGACTGAATCTGTCCTAATTGATCAATATGTCGCTCAACAACATTGTTAGTCTTGGACGATTCAAGAAAAATGACATCTCTAGATAGTATAACCTTCTTATTTACCTCATGTAGAGACAATACGCTTTGGAGGTATCGGAGTACCCTAAAAAGATACACTTTTGACTCCTTGCACTAAGTTTGTTTCTTTATTCCTTAGGAATCAAGGCATAGCAGGTGGAACCAAAGATCTTGAGATACCTTACCAAAGGAATGTGGCCATACCACACTTAATAAGGAGTCTTGTTTCTGAGAACGTGAGAAGGATATATACTGCACATAGAAATGCATCAACCCAGAACATCAAATTTACATTTTTGAAAAACATCATTGAATGAACCATATATAAGATTGTTTCATTCATTCTTTCAACTACACCATTCAATTGAGGGTTATATGGCATAGTTATTTGATGTTGAATCCGAAAAAGATATTTTTCAAATTTTTTTGAGGTACGTTCTTTTCCATTATCAGTATGAATAGAGCCAATATGAGATTGTGCATCATTTTCAATTCATGCATGAAAGTTTTTGAAATTCTCAAAAGCTTTAGATTTACTGTTCAACAAATATACCCAACACATTCTAGTGTATTCGTCAATAAAAGTCATCATATATTTATTTTTGTTTGTAGAAAGAACATTCATAGGGATACACAAATCAAAATGAACTAATGCAAGCTTTCTACATGCTTTGGAAACAAAATCATGAAATGATTGTTTGCTATGTTTTCCTAGGATCAATCATCACATTGCTTTAGTTTTGTTGGAATTGTTGGAAAACTAGTAACACCCTTTATCTTCAATAAACAAAGATTATCATAATTCAGATGTCCAAATATTACATGCCATAAAAGATTGGATGGAAATGTACCTTCATTATACTGAGAATTATATGCATATTTGTGTGCACGAGCAGATATTCCTTGCAACTTCAAGGGTCTTTATTCCTCTATTCTTGTCATGACAAGTGTGTTGTTCGATGGTTTTGTCACCTCAACTTTGCTATCAAACATGTGAATGGAGTTTCCTTGTTGGAAAATATGAACCAGGGACAAGAAGTTTCTCCACAACTCTGGAATATAAGAAAATCATGCAAAAGAAAGTCAAGGAGTCCAAGAATTTGAGCTTAATGGTACCAAGTCTAGATGGCTTGAGTCATGACTTGTCTGCAAAGTATACTACTCCATCTACATTGTCACTTATGTCTTCAAAAAAATATTTCTGGAAGGTCATGTGGCAAGTTGCACCTGTGTCAAACAATCATGCATCTTTCCAAGAAGAAAATGAAGTATGAAACAAATCTTAGTCACTCCAATATTGCAATGTGCCACAATATAATGAGCATATTTAGGTGCTTTACCTTTCCTTGGATCTGGTGTTTTACTTTTCTTTTAATTCCATTCTTGTTGGATTCTATCCCAAGGGAGTATGCATGTGGATGCATCATGTTCATTTCTGTTGCAAAAAGTACAATGGAGATCAAATTTCCCTCCTTGATGATGCTTACCCCCTTGCATCTGCTATTCTTGCTTCCACAAATCTTTAGTCACTCCAATATTGCAATGTACCACAATATAATGAGCATATTTAGGTGCTTTACCTTTCCTTGGATCTAGTGTTTTACTTTTCTTTTAATTCCATTCTTGTTGGATTCTATCCCAAGAGAGTATGCATGTGGATGCATCATGTTCATTTCTGTTGCAAAAAATACAATGAAGATCAAATTTCCCTCCTTGATGATGTTTACCCCCTTGCGTCTGCTATTCTTCCTTCCACGTCCTCTTCTTCCACCTCTTCCACTAGAAGAATCTTGTGTCTGATTCTTCTCTTTTTGTCCAAGGCACACAACTTCTTTAAGAGACTAAGTAACTATCCTCCTCTTCCCAAACACTTTGTCCTTTTCTACAAACTTCTCCACAAGAGTGTCAAAAGTAACGTTCTTAAGTTGGACACTAGCTTGTAAGGATTCAAGATAGTGAGAGTATGTGGGATAGAGAACCTTGACGGAAAATGTGAGACGAATGTCCATTTTAACTCCAATGGCTTCGACATCATGCATGATACTCTGACTTTTGAGGCCAGGGCCATGTGCTCATCATCTTTCAACTCCAGGTTGAAGAGTTTTGTCATCAACTAGACTACCTCAAGCTCTAAGTAAGAGTCACATAAATCTCTGAATGCCTTTAATGCATCAAAAGCATTGGTAATTAGAATAATATATCGACTCGCCTCTTCATTTACAGAATAAACTATTAAGGCATAGGATTTACTGTTCTTATTCTCCCATATGGCAAGCTCTTTATTTGATATGGGTTTTGCAAGTAGATTATCACCTTCTCCTTCATAGACATCTTTTCATAGGTAATTGAAAATGTGAGTGTGCCTGATCTTTATGGACCATTCATGGTAGTTCTCCTTACTAGAAAAAACTACTCCAATGATAAAAATGAGGAAATGTGTAATATTTTACAATACCTCTTCCTTCCCTCTTCCTTCCTCATGATCTAGTTATATTTTAGATACTCCTATAAAATAAACCAGAAATATTCCTTCCTCATGATCTAGTTATACTTAAAAAACTCCTATAAAATAAACCAGAAATATTCACCTCAAATAAGTAGAGCATTAGAGCAATATAATCCAAAAGTAAGCATTAGAGCAATATAATCCAAAACTATAAATAAAATGCGGTTCCAAGTAATTTGAGAGTTGTAATAACCAACCATAACTATTATGAATCCATCCAAAATTATTTACAATATTCCAAAAAGGGTCCAACGAATGACTTTTGATTACAATACAAAAGAGAAGTAAAGTCGAGCAGACAAGCAACTGCTGCACTCTGATTGTCAGATCCCCTTCACCTTGTCTGCTAAAAACCTGTTACGGAAACTTGCAGTTCTGCAAAGACCACCATGACCAAAAGCAGGAAAGAAGGATAGGTTTAGGCAATCGCAGTTGGCTTCCAGCCACAAATTAAAAATGGCAATAGCTAAATAATATTTGTCTTCATTGGTAGAGACTCTGATTGATATCTACTGTCTCTACGAAGGTATGGATTTTCACATGAAGATTACAAGAGCCAAGTTCAAGGAGCTCATCACTGATTTATTCGACAAGTGCATGCGAACCTCAACGAATATTTGGAGGACGCCAGTATGAACAAAAACAAATTAACGAAGTTGTATTACTAGGAGGTTCCACCGAGCTCCCCTCAAAATGCAATGGCACAGTCATGAAATACAAACGGCGATGATGTTTGGATCGTGGTCGCTAATGGTAGAAGGAAACTCAATGGTCGACGTAGACTGTCGAACGCAAGGAGACACGAAGACGTTGGGTATGCAAGCCTGGCCGGAGCGTTACATATATGAAATCTGATGGGCTACGATGAGACAATTCTACTGAGCATGTGACACCAGGTCCACAGATGGCAGATGCCAGAAGTGAATGTTAAGCGTATAAACGATGTGCAGGCCGCAGATGTCAGACCAGTGCTGTTGAAGGTAGGACCATTGGTCTACAGAGTAGTGTGTTTCATGCCGGAGTATTAGAGCGTTGGCAGAGAGGACAGAAGGACAAAATAACAGAGGCACTTCTGCTAGGGCAGGAAATTGATAGAGCGACACAAAGGAGTTAAAGGGGCAAATAAAATCTTAAATTTGGGAACTGTGCTCTAACATCATGTAAGGTCAAGATGATGGTAACTCCCAAATGAATACTCCAATTAAGAGAAATATCAATACATCCAACAGAATGGTGATGTGAATGATTCACATTCCCGGATCTTTTGCAATTTTAGGTTTACTATTTACATAATTTCATCTGATTACATAATTTCATCTCATTCAGGATTAGGTGTACTATTGATCAATCATGTCATTATTCTTGTGTTCAAATGAATGTATAGACTCTGAAAACATAACAAGTTCAGGAATAAAGAACTTGTAGTGAAATGAGGAAAAGACATGACTCCTGATTTGCATACAACAATGAATATCCCTGTTGTTATAATCATCATATAATTTATAGGTTATAATAATCATATAATTATAATTTTTGGCAGTTGTAATGAGGATGCTGGTGCAATGTTGCTTGACAAACAGGGGAGAGGTAATATTATCCTCATAGTTTTCATTTTTCCAAATTCCCTGGAGAAAGAGTCATTGATGCTGGTGCAATGTTGCTTAACAAACAGGAGAGAGGTAATATTACCCTCTTAGTTTTCATTTTTCCAAATTACCTGGAGAAAGAGTCATTGATGTTGGTGCAATGTTGCTTGACAAACAAGGGAGAGGTAATATTACCCTGATAGTTTTCATTTTTCCAAATTACCTGGAGAAAGAGTCATTGTTAATGGCATAAAGTTTTGGTTGTGTCAAAATAAACATATATTGTATCTTCATCATTATGTTAGAATCCAGTGCATACAAAATGGGGTTTTGATGACTTTCATCCCTTTGATCCAATCCTCAAGTTAGTTATTCAACAATATTTTTGTCATCATTTTGCATTTTCATACAACAACAAAGAAAAACCTTACCGCTGGAAGGCATCCCATGGCCCAATAATAGTTATGTAAGTCCTCTTAACTCCTAAATAGACAAGGTTTGCAACAACTCTTTTCTACAATGTCATGATTTAGGAGAAACGCTGCAGTTGCAAGTGCCTAGAGTTACTAAAAATTTAGCATCGATGTGGATTCCATGATCACTTGTTCAAATTTTGATGTGTCTCTATTTTAAATGATCACAAAGGAAGAAGACATGATGCTGATAAAATATTGAGGTGGATACATTGGATCACAGATTATACCTAACTCTTCATCTGCCACTTGCTACAATAGGATAGGAGTAGAATAAGTCCACTTGGACGCTAGCATAGCAATTTTGTCTCTTTGATTTGTTGATGTGAAGAACACATGTATAATGGAAAGATTCTAAGGTTCTCATGTACTCTCAAGACGAGCACATGTCTTGAAGTTGGAGCCAATTATCCGCCCTCCTTCTGGTAGGGTTATTCACATGCATGAGAAGAACAATTTGATGGCATGAAATTCACTTCTTCAATAGATATATTCACTCTAATTTTTTGGATGTTTTCACATTAACTAAGGCACGCCAAATTTCACAAGGCAATAGTCATGTCTCCTTGAGCAATTTTTTGGCTATTCACATGCATATGGACACCCTCTACACATTCCACTTGGAACATGCTAGATGGTTCTTTTTTGTGGGGAGTCTTTGAGCTAATTTTCATCATCATGGAGGTTTGACCCATAAATATGTGAATTTATGATAGTTGCGGGGGCTTATTTTTTGCTTATGTGGACGATCTAGAGGTCACTTAAATGAATTGGGTTAATGTGGAACCCACTTAAGGTGACTTAAATGATGTGGAGATGACTTAGATGACACATCTTGGAGACTAATAGGCTAAACATGATGGTTGACCCCCATATACTTGAACATCAACATGGTTGTTGGGGTATTTCATTACTAGTTTTTGACTTGAAGAGTAATCAACATGCTTCATGGAGGTCCATTGACCGAAGGTATGACCGTGGAATTTCATTTGATACATTATTTGGAAGTATTGGACCTTTATATGAAATAATTTATGGAGTTATTTTTACGGAGCCACCCCACTTTGAGAGCTTTATGTCACCCTTTTGAGGACATTTTTGACCACTTTGGAGGTTCTCTAGGAACATATATATGTTTCTGGGGGCCCTGGGAGGCTAACATGGCATATTGGGACATCATTTTGGTTACTTGGATGAGACAACCTCTCTTTTAGGGGGTTTACTTCACCTCATTCATTGTCCATAAGGTTTTTACCACTTTAATTTTATTGTTGTGATAGATTAGTTAGTTACATTTTATGTTTCTTAGGATAGATCTAAGCAATCACATGAGAAATTATTATTTTATTGTAAATGAGGTTTGGCATCATCTATGTAAAGAGATGCACCTCTTTATTTGAATTCATGGTTGTATACTTGTGAGCTCTCTCTTTTTGAAGTCTAATGGACTCATATAGTTCTTGGAGCATTTACAGTGTTAAGGTTTCTTTCTTTGTGGTGAATGTTTCAAGTCTTGAAGTTTTTCCTACTTCGTTTTATTTGGTGCATGAAGATTAATGGTAAAATTTCTCAAGTATTCTATAAGCTTTTCAAATTAATCCATTGAGGGGCAACATTTTTCCATATGGAAGGAATAATCTTAGGGTATTTTCTCATTCTTCCTTTATTAATTAGGTGAGTACTCGGAATCATGTTTTGTTTGTCCTTATGGTTCCTTGGTTGAAGTATTATCAAGTCATAACTGATTTGGAGGATGAAGGTTGTCTTTCATTAAAACCAATTTTTGTATACCTTGAAGTTCATTGTTGATCATGATTTAGACAAGGGTTTGGTCTCTTGTGCCCTGATCCCTCACTCTAATGTTTGAAAGAAATAAGCCAACTCCCTAGAGGGTATTCTTATTGACCTCATTTTCCATTTTGATTCACCTTGAATCCATTTCCCTAATTGGATTTTACACTGATTTTCATGTCCTTCTATCACCTATTATAAAAATCTAAAAGACTCAAAACCTTGTTTTATTAAGGCTACTCTCAACTTCACCTTTTGTTGCATTGCTTAGTCTTAGTAACCCTAATAGGGAATACCCCACCTTGAGCCATAGGAGAGCTAGCCTAAATCAATAGAGGATAGGTAGTTGAGGTGAAAATGATGACCTTCTTGGAGGTTTCCCTTGGATTGTACCTTGTGGATTAAAGATTTCATAATAACGTAAAATTTGGGCGGTAGCACACCTCTTAAACCATCAAATTCCCTCAAATGATAACCAAATAATCTCCTAAAATACATGCTCAAACTTATTATAAGGGAAATAACAACTAGGAGGTATGCTCATGGGTTTCCTTGAGGAAAATAGTGACAGACTTACTGCCATCCTTCACAATTGGAGCAAGCATACACTAAAATGCTTGGAAAACACCAAATTTTGGTTTGCAAATTCTATAAAAGTGTTTTAAGGTATGCTACTAATTTTTTTTTTGAACAAACTAAGTAAGAGATTTTATATTAATAAAAATATGGATTTTGAGCCAGTACCCTTACATCAAATCCCTTACATATAAAGTCATCCATGAAAGGAAGGCCTTTAAAAGAGTAAACAAAATGTTTACTATCACCATTGCTTACATTGCTCTTAAGACAAAATATATAGTCCCCATAGATTCTACAAAAAGTCCATAACATAAGACAAAATTTAGAGGCTAACATGATAACAAATTATATACCAAAATAAAGTTGACTGAGAACCAAAGCAGAACTACATTTAAGACCGATTATGTAGCGCCCTGCGGTCATCGGGTGACTGGGCGCGCTCTTCCTCACCGAAATGCGGCTAAGTATAAGTGCGATGAGCTCCAATGATGAGGCGTAGTTATCTTATATCGTGCAGAAAGGTTGGCGCTACACTTATATGGCAAGCTGGGCGAAGTAAACGGTGGGTAGGCCGACTTGTGTGAAGGGCGGTTATGCAACGTTTAGGGGCGTCAGCTGAACGCATTGGTGGGTTGGCCATGGAGGTGGTTGCCACACCAAACGAGTGTATAAACTCGTGGATGGATCGCTTATTTTGAACAACGAACTTCACATCGTTCCATCGCAAACAAGAAGTGCGAAAGGTCTTCTAACCGCAGGTCGTAGGGTGTTTGGTGATGCGCCCGCTGAGTCGGGCAGGTTGACATGGGCACATTGGTTGGCGTTTGGAGGTGTGGGCGGAGGGCGCGGTGAGGCGCCCGCCTGCCAGGTTAACCGCAATTGGTTGTGGGTCGTGCGGGTATGCACGGGCGCGCCCGCCCGTTCGGGCAACATTTGCGTTCGGTTATATTGTATTGTGTTGGATTGTTGGGTAGGCGAGGTGCGACCGTCGTGCGCTCTTGCACAGGCGGGCGCCCGCCTTGGTTATGAACGCCGGTGGAGCGATGCTCCCGGCCATTGTACAAAATCTCTATATATAATAAAAAGATTATCTTTCATATGAATCGTGTTATTGCTGTTGTTCTATCATGTTGTTTATAATGGTTTCCGCACATTATGAAGTTATTCATGGTTAATATGAATGTTTAAAGGCGTAGTTCGTAAAGTAAGTCAGTAATGGAAAATGTTGGTTACTTAGGCGATGCCGCACCCGGCCAATTTAAGGAAAAAAGAATTGGGGGCGTGACAGGTGGTATTAGAGCTAGTTCACAGGTGGTGAAGTTGTTGCTTGATGATGAACGCAGTGAACGGATATGTATGCAGGGAAGAGTTATGGAGAAATCATGGATGAACAGTCTAGGTTTCGTGGACTTGATGGTGCGTGGCAAGACCATTCAAGCTCTTTTGGACACGGGGACCACTCATAACTTCATGACGACACGGTTGGAAAAAGAGGTCGGACTGATGATCCTCCCATCGAACATGGAGGTCAAGGCAGTGAACTCTAGAGCTAAGGTGGCAGGTTTGGCACACGAAGTGGTGTAGATAAAAGACTGGAAGGGTCAGTTGGACTTCACGGTGATGGAGATGAACGACTTTGATATGATACTCGGACAGGATTTCTTGAAGGGCAACAGGGCTATTGTTGTCCCCTTCTGTGATGAGGTGGTGCTGGTTGGACAATCACAAACTTGGACTTTGCCCACTCATAGTCAAAGGAGGGAAGTCAAGGTGCAGCATGTTTCTGCACTGAGTTTGGAGAAGGCTATGAAGGAGTCAGATATGGAGACATATGCGGTGCTGTTCAAGGGAGTCGAAGGTGATGGAGTGGGGACACCTGTTCCAACCGAGATTTCTGAAGTGCTGACCAAGTATGTGGATTTGATGCCTGATGAGCTGCCAAAGAAGCTTCCACCAAGGCATGCAGTGGACCATAGCATTGAGCTTGAACCAGGGAAGCAACCCCCGGCAGGAGCACCTTATCGTTTATCAGGGCCTGAGTTGGAGGAATTGAAACGACGGCTAAAGGAGTTAGCTGATGCAGGTTTCATTAGACCTTCAAGGTCCCCTTATGGAGCTCCAGTATTGTTCCAGCAGAAGAAGGATTCGAATGAGCTACAGATGTGCTGTGATTACCGTGCATTGAACAAGCAGACAGTAAGGAATAGGTATCCTTTGCCATTGGCTGCTGATTGCGTTGACAAGCTTGCGAAAGCCCGAGTGTTTTCTAAGCTGGACTTGAGGCATGGGTATTATCAAGTGCGATAACTAAAGGAGACGAGAAGAAGACTGCGATAGTAACAAGGTATGGTAGCTTTGAGTTCCTTGTTATGTCGTTCGGGTTGTGCAATGCTCCTGCTACGTTATGCACTTTGATGAATGATGTCCTACGACCATACTTGGATTCGTTCATAGTAGTGTACTTGGACGATATAGTGGTGTACAGTGACAACATGGAGGATCATAAGAAGCACTTGGCGATGGTGTTCGAGGCACTGAGGGCAAATCAGTTATTCTTGAAGAAATCTAAGTGTGTGTTTGCTCAGACCGAGATTCCGTTCCTTGGGCATATTGTTGGTCAAGGGTACATATGGATGGAGCCGAGCAGGGTGAAGGCGATCGAGGACTGGGTTGAACCAAAGAATGTCCATGAGATGAGGGTGTTCTTGGGCATGACCAACTACCAACGAAAGTTTGTAGAAGGTTACTCCAAGGTGACATCGGCACTGACAGACTTATTGAAGAAAGATAAGAGGTGGTGTTGGACAGATAAATTTCAAAAAGAATTTGATGACTTGAAGAGGAGGATGGTTACAGCACCGATACTAAAGTTGCCTGACTTTGGGAGACCGTTTGAGGTACCCACTGATGCTTCAGATTTTTTCATAGGAGGGGTTCTTATGCAGGATGGGCATCCGGTGGCGTATGAGAGTTGGAAGTTGCAGGATAGAGAACGGAGGTATCCGATTCATGAGAAGGAGATGACTGCAATCATTCGTTGTCTTCATGTGGGGAGGCATTACCTGGTTGGGAAGCCATTTGTTGTCAAGACTGACAACATTGGAGTAAGTTATTTTGCATCACAATCGAAGCTTTCTGCGAAGCAAGCTCGTTCGCAGGACTTCTTGGTAGAGTTCGACATGTCTATTGAGTATAGGCCGGGTAGACACAATGCGCTAGCAGATGCCCTTAGTAGAAAGTGACAACTTGCAAAATTGGAGGGTGAAGACCGGGTAGCAAGGAGTAGAAGTCGAGTTCAGATGTTAGAAGAGATGTAGAATAGACTCAAGGAAAGTGTTGAAACCGATACTTTGGCGCAGAATATAGTGAAGCAGCTAAAGGAGGGGAAGACACGAAAGTTCTTTCTATGGGACGAGTTCTTGTTCTTTGGAAACCGACTCTATGTTCCAAAGTCATTTGGTCTCAGGAGGCACCTTTTGAAGGAGTGCCACGATTCTCCGTGGGCTGGCCACCCAGGGCAGCGTCGTTCTTTGGCATTGTTGGAGAGAGGATTCTTTTGGGAGAAGATGCAGGAGGATGTGGAGGAGTATGTACATACGTGCATCATTTGTTAGCAGGACAAATCGGATACTCAGAGGCAAGGAGGACTGTTGCAGCCTTTACTGATTCCAGAGAGGCCATGGATGAGTGTCTCGATGGACTTCATCACTCAGTTACCACAGGTTTAGGGGTATAATGGAATTATGGTCGTGGTTGATCGTTTTTCCAAGTATGTTGTCTTTGTTCCTACAAAGATGCCTTGTGGAGCCGAGCGGACTACGGAGTTGTTCTTTAAGAACATAGTGAAGTATTGGGGGATGCCATTGAGCATTGTGTCGGATAGAGATCTGAGTTTTACAGGTAGATTTTGGACCACATTGTTCAAGTTAGTTGGGATAGAGTTGTTGATGAGTTCGAGTTACCATCCGCAGACAGATGGGCAGACCGAAAGAATCAACGCATTGCTGGAGGACTACTTGCGACATTATGTGACGGCTGATCAGAAGAATTGGCCTAAACTCTTGGATATTGCATAGTTTAGCTACAATGTTTGAAAGAGTTCTGCAATAGGGTACAGTCCATTTGAGTTGGTGAATGGACAGATGCCAGTTGCACTGCACACCGTTGTGACAGGAGGTTTTTTGAGGAGTCCTCATGCGAAGAAGTTCATGAAGGCTTGGGAGGAGACCTTGGAGTTGGCACGGTTGTGATTGCACGATGCTACAAGGAGAATGAAGAAGTATGCTGATAGGGGAAGACGGGATGTACACTTCAGTGTGGGAGATATGGTGTTTCTCAGGATTACCGGGGAGCAGTTTCAGCCAGCCAAGGGGACTGCAAACAAACTGACATAGAAGTATGAGGTACCATTTCAGGTGAAGAAGAGAGTGGGGGAAGTTGCTTATGAGCGGGAGCTTCTGCACCATATGCACATGAAGCATCCAGTTTTTCACATTAGTCAGTTGAAGAGATGCAGACTTGATGCTGATCATCCAGAGAGAGCTGAACCGCCGAGAGGAATAGCCGGGATTGTGGATAAACCAGGATTGGAGTTGGAGAAGATTTTGAGCTTCAGAACTACAGGGATTGGTTGCCACATGAAACGAGATTATCTTGTTAGATGGAAGAATGCACCAGAAGAGGAGAGTTGGGAATCAGAGGACTCACTTTGGAGATGGAAGAAGAAGATTGCGAAGTATGAATGGAAGATGCTGATGCAGTCGGGATTGTCGAGGGCGACAATGATTTCCAATGGGGGAGGATGTAACGCCCTGCGGTCATCAGGTGACCGGGCGCCCTCTTCCTCACTGACATGCGACTAAGTATAAGTGTGACGAGCTCCAACGATGAGGCGCAGTTATGTTATATTGTGCAGACAGATTGGCGCTACACTTATATGGCGAGCTGGGCAAAGTAGACGGTGGGTAGGCTGACTTGTGTGAAGGGTGGTTACGCAACGTTTAGGGGCGTCAGCTGAACACGTTGGTGGGTCGGTTGTGGAGGTGGTCGCCACACCAAACGAGTGTATAAACTCGTGGATGGATCGCTCATTTTGAACAACGAACTTTGCATCGTTACATCACAAACAAGAAGTGCGAAAGGTCTTCTAACCACAGGTTGTAGGGTGTTCAGTGATGTGCCCACCGAGTCAGGCAGGTTGACACGGGCACGTTGGTTGGCGTTTGGAGGTGTGGGTGGAGGCGCGGTGAGGCGCCCGCCCGCCAAGTGAACCGCGATTGGTTGTGGGTCGTACGGGTGTGCACGGGCGTGCCCGCCTGTTCAGGCAACATTTGCGTTCGGTTATATTGTATTGTGTTGGATTGTTGGGTAGGCGAGGTGCGACCACCATGCACTCTTGCACGGGCAGGCGCCCGCCTTGGTTATGAACGCCAGTGTAGCGATGCTCTTGGCCATTGTACAAAATCTCTATATATAATAAAAGATTGTCTTGCATATGAATCGTGTTATTGTTGTTGTTCTATCATGTTGTTTATAATGGTTTCTGCACATTATGAAGTTATTCATGGTTAATATGAATGTTTAAAGGCGTAGTTCGTAAAGTAAGTCCATAATGGAAAATGTTGGTTACTTAGGAGATGCCGCACCCAGCCAATTTAAGGAAAAATAATTGGGGGCGTGACAAATTAGGTGCTTACCATGGACCATGATCACAACCCTCCAGACCACAAACACGAAAAATCTGTCTGGGCATGCCATAGATCCCAACAAAACTTCTTGCCTCGGCATCCTTCGTGGCACATTCATTTTCCATTTCCAGTGCTTCCACCCGCTCAGATAACTTTCGCACCTCAGAACAAAGCCTATCCAATGCTGACTCCATATTAGCATGATGTTCGAGAAGCTTCTCCTCCATGAAGGCTTGGAAGGAAGTTCGTTGAAACTCAATTAAACCCTCAAGCTTGCTGATTGTAACAACTAGAGCCTACATTGAGTCCAATAACCAATCTATCAACTCAGAGGCTTTAATGGTCTCGTGAAGCTCCTAATAAATATCCTAGCCTGCCATGGAAGTCGTTGTGAAGAGAATTTTGATATACCAGTCAGCCCTGAGGGAAATGGGAATAGTTAAGGCTAGTCTACCACCACCTATATGACAAAAAAAAATCACCTCCTGCAACATGAACCTGAGTTAGAAGTTGGTGTTGCCTAAACCTTCCATTGAGCCATTTATAAATAGACCTGTAATTGAAATTTGAGTTTGTTTGAGACCAAAGATTGCCCATTACGATGAGAATCCCTTTAGGATAGAGGCGATAAGACCTGGAATTGATATCACACATTAACATTGAATTCTCCTGATGCGAGGTGATGAATTCACCACGCTCAATGTATACAACATTAACTTGGCTCCAGATGAATTAAGATGAATTGACAGGAGAGAGTGAACACTAACACCATCTGTTCCTTGAATCAGACTGCCATAACAAGTGTTGCGTTGATAACTGGGCCTGTCCACATCATCGAGAACATTCCTTTGAATTAGGTATAGACATGATTTGGGAGATGAACCAAAAACATTCCCTTTCATTCCTGTAATAAAAATGATTGTGATTCATTTAAGGAACTATATATGAGAATATTTTTGCACTGATATCTATGGTTCCTTGAGACATATTAGACCCTCTTTTTGTAAGATCGTCAACACTTAAATTCAAACTTATATATGTGAATTTTTTTTACACTATTAAACTTGGACACTGTTGCATGAATCATTATAATCATAGAGGAAGATGCAGAATCGTTATTTTTCTTTACTTTCGTGAGTTGCTTTATAACTAATAAGGAGTCTCCAAAGACCATGATTTGCTTGATTCCATGCTCTAAGGCTAGCTCCAAGCCTTTCCATAATGCAAGGAATTCTACATGGTTGTTTATAGCTTTCCCAATACCCCAAGCATACTAGACAACCCTTTGTTCATAAGTGTCAAATATGACCCTTCCCCCTTCGGCCTCCCCAATATTTCCTCTAGAAGCTCCATAAAAAAATATTCAGAAACTTGGGTTTTCCTACCTTCATGTGATAAAATCCTCTTAGCCTAGCCAAAAGCATGGAGTCTTGTTGAGAACAAGGAAAAGAGGCTAATTTATAAGAGTCTCATGAACTAACAATTCCTTTATCCATTCCTGCTTCTTGGAATTTAAATTATCTAGCTCTCTTCAGAAAAAACCACGGGATGAAATGGTCTCTCCAAGTATTGACTTCGCTTTATTTACCACTTGCCATGGAGTGATTGATTCATTCCTGAATATGAGTTTGTTTTGAGCTATCCAAATCAACCAACAAATAAACTTTGGGAGGTTCACCCAACATCTTAATTACACGGAGGAGGATTTCCTAAACCAAGGATACTTTGCCTTCCAGTTCACGAACATATTCTGCGAAGTGTGAGGGATAAATGAAATCTTTATAATTGGATCAAAAGCAATTTTCTAGGTCTCTATAGCGAAGGGGAAATACCAAAACATATGAGGGATAATTTCTTCATCATTACAATATATGACAGAACTTGACGGGCCTGCTATATTTCTCTTCTTAAGGTTATATGTAGTGAGGATCTTTCCGTGAGCTAGATACCAACAAAATATGTTAACTTTTGGGATGCCATTTGGCCTCCAAATTTTAGCCCACAACTTGTTGCTGGGAGGATGAGGAAGGCTCTTCGAAAGAAGGACATATCCTGACCTGACCATGTACATCTTCTAAATATTAGCAATCCAAGTGCGTTGATCCTTTAGGTCAAAAGAGATGGGAGCCATTCCTTTCAAGGAGTGACTTAAGACCTGCCACTGATTCTTGAGATAAGGAGGAAGGTTAGGTTTTAACCATCCTGCCCATTAGCCTTGATCATCCCAATTTGAAATTGTGTTTAACTTTCAGTATCCTTTATCATGCATCCATTGAGCTAAATCTCATAGAGAATTCAATTTTCCAAGAGGACTCTATGGGGAGAAATTATCATTCCATATAGTGATGTGAGCCCCATTCCCCACACTCTAACTGAGGTTCTTAATAATGATCGGGGAGGATTCTTTGCAAAAACTCCATATTTTGGATCTGGGACCTCCCAAAAAACCTCTTTGACCCTCAACAACCAGTCCTTCTTAAAATATTTTCTAATGAAAGCTAATTTCCACCATTCCATGGAGTTTGAGATGAGCCTGTAGAAATTTCACCGTAGATTAAACTGATTATGCAATGTACTAAAGCAAAATACTTACTCTACTTCTAAAATCAAACTTGTGGAAGCTTAATTGATTTGAGAAAGATCAAATAGAACACATATAATTGAGAAGAAGATTCAATCACACATGAAACACAGAAGAATACTTTGGGGAAAGCCTCAGCTAAAAACCCTGCTATCTGTATTATCATACAAGTGGAAATATCTCAGGATTACAAAAATCTTTAGCTCACAAGCTATCCAGCTCTCAGTACAATCCCTCAATGCCGCTCATAGACTGAATAGACAACACATATGCCTTCCTTCATTCCTCCAAACCTCCTATTTCCTTGTGCAGTTTCTCCCAGGTCCTCAAGCTGCCCCCTGTGTGTAATTACCTCATACACTGCTCACTAACCTCTGAAATAACTGCGCAATCTTGAAGGAGATAATTCCTTCTGCATGGATGAGTTTCCTTTATAGGAAAATTCCTCCAACTGATAGTGAAATGTCCCTGTCTTTAATCTCAGTTGGGTCTCTATTTGAACTGACATGCATGAGTTATTTATGAGAGAATATTCAGTTATTTGGAGAACACTAGTTGCATGCATGCATGCAATAACTGACTGAACTCACAATTACTTCCTCCAACTATTTGGAACTAATTTAACTGGACTTAAATCAGTTAACTGAGCTAACTAATTACAGCTCAAATACAACTCATCCTTATCTCCTTAATTAAGGGATAACTTCCTCAATCAAAGGGATAACTGTTGCATGTCTTCACAAAGACTTCATGTTTGATTTTCTCCAACTAATTAACTCAAGATGAATTAATTAATTATTTTTCAAACAACTAGTGAGACTAAATGCGAATTTTAATTCTCAATTTTAATTCAAGGACTAATTAAAATTGGAATCTATCCCGAAATGCTATTTTTATCATTTCTATTTTTTGTTATTTCCAACAAAGTTGGAATATATCCTGAAATGCTATTTATAGCAATGCTATTTTTAGCATTTCTTGTTGCTATTTTCAACAAAGCCTCCAAATTATCTTAGCCTTGAGGGCGAGATTCATAAATAATGGATCCCTTTTAGCCAATCCTCCATTGAATTTGGCTAATTGAACAATATTTCAATGAACTAGATGGAATTTATTTTCGTTGTTTTGCCCCCTTTCCATAAGAATCTTCAGATGAGGAGGCTTATTGCATAATCATTGACTTTTGAGCAAGAAAAGTGGAACAAGGATATGGAGGAAGGGAATACAAAATTGATTTCACAAGAACGACTCTTTTAGGTGGTGTTAACCATTGAGCACCCGAGGCATTGATTTTCATTTTGAATTTGTTTATGCCCACATCCCAACACTCCAGATTAGGCTGACCCAGGGAAATTGGGATCCCTAGATATTTAAAGAAATGCCATTCTTCAACCAGTGAGAACTATAAAACTTTTGTTATCTCTTGGAGGGTTTTAATGGATAAATTCCACCCATACAGTTGACTCTTACTTTTGTTTATGAGCCCCCTTGACAACTCCAGATAATAGTCTAATATACTTTTGAATCTTATTGCTAATTTATTTTGAAGCTCCTCCCATTAGCAGAGTATCATCTGTGAACTAAGAGTGATTTATGTCTTTCTATTCCGGGCTATGCTAATACCTTTAATTTTCCCTTCACTTTGGGCTTTCTCAATATTTCTGCTAAGACTATTTGCGATGAGGATATACAAGAGAGGAGATAAGGGGCATCCTTACTTCAATCCTCGAGAGGCTGAAAAGAACTAACATGGGTGACCATTAACAGGAGGGGCTATCCACGACTTCCCAATGCAATCTCTGACCCAATTAATGAAATCTTTGTTGAAGCCATATTTCTCCAAGATATCAAATGGGAAAGAATGGTGAACCTAATGAAAGGCGTTTTCCATGCCTACCTTGATGACAATACCTGAATCTCCTGATTGTTTACTCTAGTGAATTTCTTTGTGACAAGGATAATGTTCCATGATTTTCCTATGTTTAAGGAAGCCTCCTTGGTTCTCAGATATGATGGAGGAAACAATGTCTTTCATTCTGTTTGCTATGACTTTGGTTACAATTTTATATGAAGAGTTACAAAGGGATATGGGTCTGAAACAGGCAAAGGACGTGGGTTTGGTTTCTTTTGCAATAAGGGCCAATAATGACAAAATGGTGCTCCCATCCAACTTCCCTTTTTCTTTAGAGGAATTCACCATTTGAAGGAAATATTTTTTATGATGTTCCAACACGAACAATAAAAACTAATAAGAAATCCATCAAGATCGGGGACTTTGTCAGGACTTAGTGACTAGTTGACATCTAAGACTTGTTCTTCCTCGATGGGCTTCAAAATTTGGAGGTTATCCATAGTGGAAACAATGGAAGGAAGACAAGAAATAAAGTTATGAACTTCACCATGGTCATTAACTTATTTTTTGATTAAAGATTGTTGAAGAATGAAAAGGCCTCTTATTTAATTTTAGAGAAGGATGATTTTTTTTGCTTACCTTATAGGGTTATTTCCTTGATTCGGTTCTTGATTTCACATGCCTGTGATTGTTTATGAAATAAATACATGTTACGATCCCAAACTTTAAGCCAAAGACTCCTTGATTTCAATCTCCAATACTCCTCCTTGTTGGGTTGTGTTATATTCTTTCCACGACTAGCCCACTTAGTTAACTGGGGGGTTAGAAGGGGGGCGGTGCCCCCCCTTCGTTGCGTCGATTGTGTAGTAGGGGGAACTCACAGGGGGTTTGAGGGGTGCAGGTAACCCCACTCTATGGCGTTTGGGGCAACGCCCCATAAAATTTTGGTTTTGGACCCTATGTTAGGTTGGGCGGACCTACCTATGGTTTTGTGCATGATTTTCACACATGGTTTTGGATGCGATGGTTTTCAATCCATGGTATTGGATGCTTCGGCATGTATAAATATGTATTGTAACATTGAAAAGAATATAATGAAAAATCAAGCTGGTAGTCCCGGTTTTGGGATGCAGGGGAAAATCTCTGTGTATATGTGTTTTATGTGATGCTATCACATTTTTTATTTTCTATGTTTTAGAATTCGTATGCAGGTAATTTCTGAACGGGGTTAAAATCTACACTCCTAATAATCAAGGGAGAGCAGCTGAGGGATCAATCTCTTCTCCTTATCCAAGTGTTCCTCCATTATTTGGCATGTTTCCATATTTTCTTGAAGGCTATCCAACTGCATTAATATATCAACCTTCTCGACACCGGGAGGCTTGTAGGAAAGACGAGCCCAAGAGAGAATTGGATTTGTAATTGCTTTCAACTTTGTTTCCCAAAAAAAACTTGGAGAACATGCAATTGGGGTGGCCCAAGCCTTATTTATATGTCTAAGACTCCATCCCTACTAAGCCAACTTGGGTTAAATAGAAAGGGATTGAGCCCGAAGTTCTCTAGAGTGTCAAGATCGAGAGCAATAGGGTGGTGTTCTGAATCCCCTCTTGCCAGGATAGAGGAGGAGAACTCCACTCCTTTTAGGATCCAATTAATGTGAAGTAGGAATCTATCAAGCCTAGTTGCAACATGGTCTTCACCAACTCTCTGGTTGGACCAGGTGAACTTGCCTTTTTTAGGCACAACATTGAATAGGTCCCACTCCAATAAAAGGTCCTCCATTCTTTCTCGGAAAGGATCATAAACAATATAACCCATTGTCTTCTCATAAGAGAGAAAAATGGTGTTGAAGTCCCTCCTAATGATGCAGTCTCTATTCTAAGGCCCTTCTTTTAGTATATTTAGAGAATCCCAAAACTTTCCTTTTTCTCTATAATCCATAGGACCATAAATGTTAATCAAAGAGAAAACCTCTTTAGATAGACAATCCTCAAGGTTGGTTGCCATCCATAATTTATTTTTAAAATTGTCTATTAATCTTAGGCTTGAGGAAGCCCAATGGATTCTTAGGCGATACCAACACTATTCCTGCAAAACCAATTTGAATTCTCTAACACTTCTTCTTTGGCTAGTTTTTTCTCTTTAAGGAAGAGAACACTATGATTTTAAGAACTTATTAAAAATTTAATTGTCTGGGATTTGATAGGGTTTCCAAGACCCCTTATATTCCAAGAAATAATTTTCATTTAGACTTGGAGGCTGAATACTTACCTCCTCTATTTCTTGTATCGCGAGACTCTTTCTTGGATATATTCTTCAAGATTTTTGTTATCTAAGCTTGGTTACCCAACTTGATGTTTTGTCTAGTTTCTAATTTCCTCACCTCTTTGTTGGTTGGTTTTCCCTTAGCCTTGGGGTTTTCTATTTCCTTGTTGGTCGAGTCACTTGACCATTTGAGCTTCTTCTTGGCACTTCAAGTGTGGACGTGAGATACTTCCTCCTTATTCTCTTTCATATCTATGTGCAATGAATTTGTGCTTTTGTTCCTTTTAGATGAGGTGGTCTTGGGAGAATATTTAGGACTGACTTGAATATGATCCCTAACCTGAAGCTCAACTTCTTTCTCTTGTTCATTCTAATTCCTTTTTTCCTTCTCGTTCACTTGAAGACCTTTCTCTTCCTCGTCTGCCCTTTCCAAGGGCTCAACAACCTCTTGGGACAAAACAAAAATAGGGTTTGCTGAGGATGATGCTACGTTCTAAGTAGTATTATTTTGAGCTCTAGCTGCTCCTTTCCTTTGTTTACACCTCTTTGTTGTGATTTTCATTGACCCTCTTGGGAGGCAGGTCTGCTTCCATTGGTCTCTTTGTTTTTTTTGCAATCCTTGGAAAAGTGACCGCAGTCATGGCAGGATTTTCGTTTGAATGGAAATTGATCATAATCGAGGGGATGGATGAAAATCTAATCTCCTTGAGTCAAGTTGAGTTTTGAAGGGAGGCCCTTCTCCATGTCAACCTCGACACAAATTCTAGCACAAGTAAACTGCTGACCCTTAGGTTCAACCCGATCCAAGAAACATCCAACTTTGTTACCAATAGCCTTCAAACAATCATCACTCCAACAAACTAGGGCTAGCCTAGGCAATTTGACCCACACTAGAACAACTGTTGGGATGTCTTCATTAGGATGGAAGTCAAGGGACCATGAATTTTAGTACATCTCCCTAACACCGAAGAAGTAGGGACCAGTGCAAAAGATAATGTCATGGTACTCTTTTAGCTCAAACAGGAAGGTGAAGAAGCCATTAGCCATAGCGTAAACAACCAACTTCCCTTTAATCATTGACCTCCAAGTCCGCTTAGCCCATTGCTCCATGAATTTTGGTGAGGGCCACATTCCCATGTATTTCCCACTAGAGCTCTGTCCAAAAAGGTAAGCATCGTCCTTCAAAAGCTAGAGGTAAGCACTACAAATGGAATATTCTATGATCACTTAACGAACCTCTAAGAAGCTTCCTTTGGGCGAGGATCAGCCTTCAATGATGTTATGAGCTGCCTAAAGGAAACCTCCTCATCAGAGGGAGAGGTCGATGCTCCTCCCTGCGCTGCCACCATTAAAAGTTTCTAGAAAATGTCAATACTTAAAAAAAGGATGACAGTGATCAAGAGAGCACCAAAGATTACAAGGAAGAAAATAGAGGCTCAGGGAATGGCAACAATCACCAAGTAAAATGGAAGTTTTAAGAAAAAATAAGCTAGGATTCTAGTTGTAACAAAAAAGCATTTCAAGATATGCTACTATTAGGGATTGATTACTACAAGTTTTTTTATATCAATGAATTATCATAAATCATCCCAAGTATTGCATGCCAAAATTTATAAACATATGCACTTAGAAAACAACTAATAAGATAATAAGTTCCCCTAGGAAGTAGGTTCTATATTTCCAAACCTTTCAAAAGAAAAATCTTACTGCAATTTCGGAAGTTCCACGAGGACTATAAATTCTAGATATAAACCTCAATTTTACATTGAAATCATTCCTCTACATAAGTATTCAGTCAAACATTGAGCATGCATGAATTTACCAAATGGATCCCCACATGTATTTTCAACTAATTAATTATACACAATCATCATTTTAGCCACTAACATTTATATGAATTTAACGTCATGCTCTCATAATCAATAATGGAATTTCATTATGTTGAAATATGGCAACAAGAATATTCCAATTTAATTTGTCCTTGAATTAAATTGTGAATTAAAATCAAATTTAGTCTTAACAACTACTTGGAAATAATTAATTAATTTATTTTGAATTAATTAGTTGGAGAATTCAAGTTAGAAGTCTTTCTGAAGTCATGCAGAGTTTATCCTTAAATTAAGGAGATAAGATTGAGTTATATTTGAGTTGTAATTAGTTAACTTAGTTTACTGAGTTAAGTCCAGTTAAATTAGTTCCAAACTGTTTGAGGAACTAATGGTGAGTTAACAGTTAGTTGATGCATGCATGCACTCAACTATTGCTACTCTAGTTAACTGAAGATTCCCTCATCAGAAACTCATGCATGTCTATTATGAGAAAGACCCAGTTGAGCTAAATGTCAAGGATAGTGTACTATCAGTTGCATGTGTTTTCTTATAAAGAAAACTCATGCATGCAGTCAAGGTATCATCCTTGAAGATTGTGCAATTTTGGAGGAGATCATCCACTGGGTAGAAGAGGTTTTCCACTTGGTGAGATGAAGATCATCCACAAAGAACAACACAAGGAAATAGGAGCTTGGAGGGCAGAGAGGAAGGCTAGAGAGAAGCCAATATTTCCTGTGAGCATCTGTGAGGATTGTACTAAGAGCTCGCTAGCTATGAGAGCTAAGGCTTTGTATAATTCCTATGTATTTCCACCTTGTATAATAATATAGATAGTGGGGTTTTTAGATGAGGCTTTCCCCAAAGTATTTTCATGTGTATTGTGTGATGGATTCTTCTTCTTCTGGCCATATTGTTCAGCTCGATCTTTAAGCTTCCACGAATTGATAATAGAAGTAGGTTATAGTATTCTGATTTGATTTATATTGCATTATCGGGTTAACCTACATCAGATTTTCCACATGGTATCAAAGCGAGATTTGTAGAAATTTTCTACATGGTATTGGAGCTGTGAACAGTATACTAAGAAGAGAATTCGAAGTTTGAAGTTCGGGGTTGCAGGTGCAAATCGAATTCATATCATACTTCAAGGTTGGCCAATGGCATTCTATGGCTTGAGACTCGAGTATGCCTTGGAAGGTAGCTCAAATTAAATAGCATGGAAAGATAGAATGGAGGCTGTATTAGAAGACAATGGCTTGAAGGAATTCATTGATCAAGAAATCCCAAAGCCAACTTCGAATAATGCATAACAATTGGCTGAGTGGAAGAAGTGTGTGGCGAAGGCGAGATGGATCATCCTTGAGGGAGTTCGAGACCATATTGTCTCGAGTCTCCATGGGAAGGATACTCCATTTTCAATGTGGATGACATTGAAGGACCTTTACCAGAGCAATAGCGACTAGAGGAAATTGGCACTCAAGGTTAAGCTTCGAAGAATCAAGATGGAGAAGGGTGATACTATTTCCACAAATCTGAATAAGCTCACCACCTGCAGAGATGAGCTTGGCAGTGTGGGAATAACTACTGCCGATGATGAGATGGTGAGCCTCGCTCTCCTTGGCCTTCCAAAGAGTTGGAATAGCTACCAGGACACTATGAATGGAAGGGAGAAACTACCAGATTGGGAACGACCGTCGTCGGATTTGATGCAGGAGGAGATCAAGAGGAGCACACGAGATGGTTCTTCATCCAAGGATGATGATGAAGAAAATCTAGCCTTAGCAAGTAAGGCAAGGAAAGGGAAGGGGAAGGATTCCCATTCCAAATCCAATTCTACTCATTGAGGGAAGAAGGGTGACATGTCTAAAGTGAGATGCTTTAATTGTCACGAGATGGGAAATTATGCAACTAATTTCCCATTGAAGAAGTCCAAGAAGGGATCCTCGGAAGGATCGGAAGGTGAGGCATTAGCCTTTCAGTTCGAAATGGACTTTACCCTCATCGCATGCATGGTGTCATTGATGATGGGTTGTGTCTGGTATCTTCATAGTGGAGCCTCATTCCACATGACTAGTGATAAAAGTTTATTCAGTTCCTTGGAGGAGAAAAACCTCAAGATGCACATAAAGATGGGTGACGAAGGAAGGTATAGTGTTTTAGGAGTGGGCACGATTGCTTTTCAAAGGGAGCATGGAGCTCCTGTCACCTTGACAGATGTGAAGTATGTGCCTGGACTGAAGAAGAACTTGGTATCGGTCGTGATGTTGGAGTACAAAGGCTACGATGTTGTCTTCAGTAAAGGAAAGGCATTCCTAAGACACATAGCCACGGGTCAGACCAAGAAGATAGGGATTTGGGTGAAGAATCTATATAAACTAAAGGTAGATGATTGTGCAGCATTGAGTACGAAAGCAGAATTGGTGCAAAGCAAAGACATTGGCGAGTTGTGGCACAAGTGGTTGGTCCATTTGCATCATGGGGCTTTGAAGATAATGCAGCAGATATCTACAGGACTTCCCAAAGGTAAACTTGAGCAAGTTGACACATGCAAAGGTTATACCTTGGGAAAGTACACCGAGTCTTCCTTTCATGATCGAGATAGTTGAGTAGAGGCTATCTTAGAGCAAGTTCATACTGATGTGTGTGGACCATTCTCGACGGCATCCACAACGAAGCAAAGGTATTATGTGATTTTCATTGATGACTATTCTCGTGAATGCTAGATTTATTTCATGCAAAATAAGGACCAAACCTTCATAAAGTTTTGTGAGTTCAAAGCTTTGATTGAGAAAGAGTCAGGGAAGAAGATCAAGGCTTTGAGAAGCGACAATGGTGGAGAATATGTTTCTCAAGAGTTTAAGGACTTTTGTGCAGTGGAAGGAATTAAATGAGAGTTGATGGCACCTCATAACCCACAACAGAATGGGGTGGCCGAGAGGAAGAACAAAACTATTATAGGGGTAGCACGAGCAATGCTGCATGACCAAAGCCTACCACTTCACTTGTGGGCTGAGGCATGCAACACAACAGTCTATTTGCATAATAGAAGCCTGCATCACATAATTGGGATGAAGACACCAGAGGAAGCTTTCTCCAGTAAGAGACCAGATGTGGATCACTTCAGGATATTTGGCTCATCGATATATTTCCATGTGACAAAGGATGCATGGAAGAAGCTTAAGCCAACAACAGAGTTGGGGATATTTGTGGGGTACATTGTTACACCTCACAACTATCGGGTGTACTTGCCTACCAGTCGGAGGACAGTGGTTCGTAAAGATCTCAATTTTGATGCACAAAAGGCCATGTGAGTTTCCCTTGAGAGGGAGCTACAACTATAGGCTATGGAGGAACTGTTGGTTCCTAAGGAGGAGAAGCCTCAAAATAATGTGGAGCAGTCGCATGCAGAGGTTCTAGGAGTGGAGACATCCACTCAAACAGAGTCTTCCAAAGATGGGCGGAAGCACACAAGAGAAGCTGAGAGATTGTTGGAGGATGCGAGAGAGAATGTGGGAGCACCATCTTCTCAGCTCAGACAGAGGAGGTCACCTGAAAGGTACACTGGATACATGTCCCTTACTAGGAAATGTGTTGAGACCGAGCCATCTTCCTTTGAGGAAGCAGTGCAGTAGCCAATTTGGGTTGATGCTATCATGGAGGAGTATGACTCCATAGTTCCTAACATTGTTTGGGACATGGTTCTGAGACCGGAGAACAAGTCAGTTGTGAGTTCCCGTTGGCTTTACAAGGTAAAGAAAACTGTTGATGGTAGTGTGGATAAGCATAAGGCAAGATTTGTTTCCCATGGCTTTTCACAGTTCGAGAGGATCTTGTTGCTGCAGTATATTTCGACAAAGGAGTAAGATGCTGACATTTTGACAAGGGCATTGTCAAAGTGTAAATTCGAGTTCCATAAAGACATGATCGAGGTGGAAGATAATCCCTTTCTTGTTGAGAGGGAGTGTTGAAATATGGCAACAAGAATATTCCAATTTAATTTGTCCTTGAATTAAATTGTGAATTAAAATTGAATGTAGTCTTAACAACTACTTGGAAATAATTAATTAATTTATTTTGAATTAATTAGTTGGAGAAATTCAAGTTAGAAGTCTTTCTGAAGTCATGCAAGAGTTATCCCTTA
>APFE031516442.1:90292-118338 GCA_000404065.3 Pinus taeda | reverse complement strand
TAATTAGTTAACTCAGTTTACTGAGTTAAGTCTAGTTAAATTAGTTCCAAATTGTTTGAGGAACTAATGGTGAGTTAATAGTCAGTTGATGCATGCATGCACTCAACTAGTGCTACTCCATTTAACTGAAGATTCCCTTATCAGAAACTCATGCATGTCTATTATGAGAAAGACCCAGTTGCGTTAAATGTCAAGGACAATGTACTATCAGTTGCATGTGTTTTCTTATAAAGAAAACTCATGCATGTAGTCAAGGTATCATCCTTGAAGATTGCGCAGTTTTGGAGGAGATGATCCACTGGCTAGAAGAGGTTTTCCACTTGGTGAGGTAAAGATCATCCACAAGGAACAACGCAAGGAAATAGGAGCTTGGAGGGCAGAGAAGAAGGCTGGAGAGAAGCCAAGATTTCCTGTGAGCGTATGTGAGGATTGTACTGAGAGTTGGCTAACTGTGAGAGCTAAGGCTTTGTATAATTCCTATATATTTCCACCTTGTATGATAATACAGATAGTGGGGTTTTTAGCCGAGGCTTTCCCCAAAGTATTTTCATGCGTATTGTGCAATTGATTCTTCTCCTTCTGGTTATATTGTTCAGCTCGATCTTTAAGCTTCCGCAAATTGATAATAGAAGTAGGTTATAGTATTCTTCTTTGATTTATATTACATTATCAAGTTAACCTACATCAGATTTTCTACACATTCGTCATTGTAAATTAATACAAAAGATGAGAGGAGGAGAGACTTACGTTTTTCATAAATAGAATTTTAAGGAAACTAAGTAGGTGTGCTCCACTCTCCTACCAACAAAAGAAAAATCTTCTAAGGATGTGAGCAATATGTTTAGATATGGGACCACTACATTGATGATGAAAAAACTAAGACTCCGGAGCCATTCACATCTTTATTAAGAACCTCCAAAACCCACCGAGAGAGCCACTATTGAGTTCTCTACTTAATCATTAAATGCATTAGTGGAGGCACATAACCTACTGCCCCATACAACATAGGAAGGTACTTCCTTCTTTACACCTCAGTCCCTTAGTAATATACTTACTCTATATTGCATTTGACATTTGTATTAAGGGTTCTATCACTATCTTCTTTCAAATTGAAACTTTACTAGAGTTATGCTCCTTAATATATTTGAACCTTGGGTGGATCCAAATAGGGAAACAATCAATAATGATATTAAAAAAATATTTTCTATTCATTTTTGTTGTTCAATATGACCTACCAATACCTTTTTATTCCTCCATGGATTATACAAGTGTTAAGCTACAATTTATATCAAGAAAAATCTATTTTCTCCTCAAGAAGTCATGCTTTTCTTGAAGTTTCCTTATCCTAATTCGAGATTACATGAACATATTATGTGAATGAGTGAGAAAGAGGAGCCTTCCCTCCAATCCTTACTTGGTTCCTTTATTATAGGAGTTGGTCATTATAAAATAGGAGGTGAATACTAGACGTAATTATGTCAATTCATTATGCTCCTAATTTGCTTAGCATAAAGATTATGATAAAGAGGAAATGAAAGAGGGTTATGGATAGGGTATATTAATATCATTAACCATAAGTTAATTCCCCCTTGGATTACATTACCTTGCCTCTCTAGTGGAATCATGACCCCTTTTATGCTCTCCATAATTAATCTTTAAACCTTTATTAAATTCAATATGATCAAATCACCCTGGAAACTAGCTCACGGTGTGGAACAAAACATAGAAATGAAAGGATAATTATACAATATACTTTATTAAGTTCAAAACTCCCAAAGGGTCAAAAACAAGATATTACATTAAACCCCTCAGCCTTAACCTTAAAAATATCATCCAAAGGCTGCTCTCCTTAGTCAATGGTGCACATTATGTGATGATTCGCATGATATGAACAACTGAAAGCATTTTCATAATGAAAAAACCTATGTGAATGATCATATCCTTGGTTTCAACCAAGGAATAATAAGTCTTGGTCGTTACTACTAGAAATTTATCTCATAATAATATAAATAAAGTGAACCCAATACCAAATAACTCAAGCAATGATGCCAATCATAACCAAAATTAAAATAGAAATTTGAATGGTCAAACTTATACTATTATTTGTCCTAGATATCAAGTTTCACAATGTTGTTCAACCTAAAAAATATTCCCCTATAACATCTCCCTTTCCTTAGTATGGTGTAGTGAATGACTTGGCACCATAAAATCTAATATGGCTATGTTTGATGCATTTAAATACATAGAAGAATTACTAATTACATAAATATTTAACTAATATTCTTCAATTGTAAGAAAAAACATAATATAGGATTTCTTCTACCAACCTTGTTACTTTGGTAGAAGAAGTACCCAAAGAATGAGAAGTGATAGTCGTAGGAACTTGAACTTACATCCCATTAGGAATCCTCCATTTATGTGAATATAGAGATCATGGACAAGATTATGCACTATTGCTTCATAAATGGTTGGTCGGTACTTAGTGTCATTTCAAAGGATATTAAGGATGAAATTGTCCTATCCTATGCTAATGAGAATCTCCATAACATGCTTTCTTTCAACAAACAACAATAAACAACTAAAAGGGAAATCAAGGATGTCATAATAGTTCTATGCACCCATCTTGAAATTCGAACAACATGTAATATCTCAATCATGGATATCGACATGAGAAATTATTCTATTATCCTTGGTTATGATTTGTAGGTCCTAATCTATGGTCACCTAATTTTAGATGGTACTCATGCCATTGTACATATAGGTCATAAGAACATCATAGTCAAAATGGAGGGTAGTATCACACCTTAACTTGAAAGTCTCCCATAGCCTATTGTCAACTTTGTTAAGTTATATTTTCGTACCTATCCCATATTCACTAAAGAGGAGATTGTAATTCCTATAGAAACCATGCTTATTTCGATGATCATGGTACATGCAGTTTGATGGTGCCTATTCAAGTGAGGGATGTGCTACTAGAATTATATTCACATGTAGGTAAATTGGACCAATTTTCTTACCATATTAACTTTCCTTGTACTAAGTTTAGCTCTAATTTGAGGTTTAGAGATGGCCATTGACTTGACATATAGACACACACACACACATTCTAATTCTAAAATAATTATTGACATGGTAAAGCATGACCACACACACACAAATAATTATTGATATGGTAAAGTATGGTTATGCTCTTTCTAATGCATTTCTCAAATTATATACCCAACTCATTTTGAGGTACCTTGAGAAATTTATATACTTCAACTTAACTCATATTCAAAGAAATTTAAATGATATGTTGATAATCTTGTCTTGTATACCGTTAGACATTATAGGTATCTTTCAAATGATCAACCCGAATATAATCTAATTTCCTTATATAGGCCCCATATCCTAGATAATGATGAATCATGGAAGGTATTTCAAGTGATGAAGAAAAATGTTGTTTTCTACTTGACGAAAAAGATGAAAATGATGATAAAAAATGTTGGGTCCCTATAATACTAGTGATTACCCCATTACTATTGTAGTTGTACCCCTTATTAATATTGTTGTGCCCCTATTGCCCCCATATTGTTATTACTGTGCCCCATAGAATCCCTCTATTGTAATTTTTGTGGCTTTATATTATTATTGTTAGGTCGGCTAGGTTATATTGTGACTCCTTAGACTCTTATATATAGAAAGGAGGTTTTGTCATTTGAATCATAAAAGAATTGTTCATTTATGTAATGTAAAGGAGGTTGCCCCCTCGAAGAGGCTACATTCTAAGGCATTGATCTATCTTTTCTATCTTTTCTTGAGCTGGTTTCATAACAATAAATTTCCTAAGGCCTTGTACCTTTAGAAAACAATTGCTCCTCTAGTGATATTATTGATAAGACTAAGCCCTCTCAGGAATCCCCCAACAATTCATATCAATATCAAATTCAATGTTGATCCATAAATATTATATATATCTATATATATATATAGACGTATACATATACATATACATATTATACATATATACTTTATTTATTGAATTTAAGGATGCCTTTTCTTAGTCATTCTCTAATTTGCATATTGATCCAAGAATAATCCAAAAAACTAGATAAACACCATTCATATTCAAAGAAGACAATGATTGATTAATCCAACTTTAGAGGCTATTATTAGAAAGGAAGTTGATAAGATGCTTGATTCAAACACCATATTTCTAGTTAAATACTCTAAATGGGATGTTATCCTAATTTTGCTTCACAAGAAGAACATGGATATTAGACAATGTGCCAGAAATTTTCACTCTTAACAAACTAGGCATGGAGGATAATTTCCCACTCCCCAACATGGATGTTATTTTGAACATTTAGCTAGATCTCAAACGATTTTCAAATTTGAGGTTTTTTCAAGCTACAATCAAATTCTAAAGCAAGAAAATCACTATAAGACCACCTTTACCAACCAATGGAACACTTTTTCTTACAAACACATGCATTTTAGTTTAATTAATGCATGTGCCATATTCCAAAGGGATATGCATGTATCCTTTAATACCTTAATTGGATTCATAACTCATGTTTATTTTGATGACCTCATTATTTAGTCAAAATTGTGAGAATTTCATTTCAACAACCTTTTCAAAGTGCTTATCTATTGTAAGAAGTATGGCATGTCTTTTGAGTCCTAGTAAGTCTATCATTGGAAGTTCATTTGGTATAATTTTTGGTCACATTGTTTCTAATTTTAATATAAGTGTAGAGCTAGAAATATTGTTTCTAGGATTGTTAAACCCATTCATAATCTATTGGAAAAATATCAAGAATTTGTTTGGATAAATAAATATTGAGAAAATGTTGCATGATATTAAAGCATCCATTTCTTCTACACTTTATCTTTCAAAAACTAGATTTCTTGAAGGAATTCATGATATGTACCAATGTTATTGAGGAAGCTATTTCATCCATCCTCCTACAAAAACATGATTACAATCTTCAAAGGCCTATTGCTTTTATGAGTCAAAGTCACTTTCTAACACAAAAATATTCTGTATTATAGAGGAACATATTATGTATACTCAAATCCATAGAGTTGTTTCACCATTTCAGCCTAGTAATCACATCAAGGTAAAGGTTCCCTTACTAGTTGTTGAATTTTTGTTTTTAAAAATATCCTTTCAAGTAAGCTAGCCCATTGGTTTGTTAGAATTCAGGAACATGTTTTTGATATTTCCACTTCTCATACAATTAAGGGATGGGACATAGCTCTTCATTTGGATCAATATGTTAGGCTGGATCCTGAGGCTAGTAGTGATGATGCGTCTCTTTCTACATTATCTATTGTTGATGATAATAATGTGGATGTTGCTTGCCACCATTCATTTAATGACATTATTGATTACTTACAAGATAATAACTTCCTCCTTACCTAAAGATCCATGAAAAAAGTAGGGTTCATGATTGAAGCATACACAACTCTTTAACAAATCTATAGGTGACATTCTCTTACATCATGTTGATGAAGAAACAACTTAGAGAGTGTTGAGAGTTGTTCATAGCATGGCCACTCGGTCCATCCAAATTGGTGGGCATTTCACTGCCAAATCCATTGCACATAAGGTTCTCTGCGCAAGTTACTATTGGCCATAAATTTTCATAGATTTACATTAGTTTGTGTACTATTATAATTTTCCATGTACAAGTAGAAGAGCAACATTTTCTACCTTGCCCTTGAAACTGGTTGTCCCAATTTTTTCTTTCACGAAGTGGAGATTGGATTTCATTAGTCCAATCATCCCACCTTCTTTTGTGGGTCATATCTTTATCATCCCAACTATTGAGTATTTTAACAAGTGCTTTGAGGTTGACACACTATAGAATGCTAGAGATGAGCAAGTAATTGCCTTTTTGGAAATTGATATTTCTCCTAATTTGGTCTATCATTCGAAATTATTTTTGATGATGGATCTATCTTCATGTATGGGCAACTTCCAATCTTTTGTAGCAAGTATAATGTAAAACATTTTACCTCACCTAGTATCCCTAGGGTAATGGACAAGCATAATACAACAATATAAATCTAGTTAAAAGTTTGAAAAAGATCATAGGAGATAAGCCTTGATAATGGCACATTCAAATTTTCATATGATTTATAAGTCGATCACACCACTATGAAAATCAACATTAGAGATACTCATTTCTAGTTGTTATATGGACAAGAATTCATTACTCTATTCAATCTTAAGCTAGCCTCGCTAGCCTCCTTCTATCTTGCCTTCAATAATGAAGAATTGAAGTCTCGTGGTCTATCTCAAAAAATCCCATACTATGCTAGCCTTAAATGAATGTTATAGACATTCCATAGTAAATCTGAAATATATGCCATATATGGTTAAAAAAACACTCATAAAAAATGCAAACCCAAATAATTTGTTACTGCGTAATATGTCTTCATGTGGGATTATACTCATTCTATAATGGGAAGCACACTAAGTTTTAAAAACTCTAATAGGGATCATAAATCTTTACATCTATAATTGGAAATAACACTTATTTAGTAAAATATGAATACAAGAGAATTTTCTCTTACACATCCAATGGGTCCAATTAAAAAAAGGATTGAGCTTGACCCAAGGTTTTGAGTTAATTAAAATAATCTCAAAAGAAAATTATAAAATAACAATAAATGAAAGAAAACATAATAAAAGTTCCTTTGGTTTTCTTTATTTCATTTCTCTTTTTTTTCCATTTCTTCATTTCTTTAGTTAGTTATTTGTTCTACTTGCTTTCCAACTATTCTTATATATTTTTCCAAGTTATTATCTCCATTTTAATTATTTTTCTTGCTTTTCATTTTGATTACTCCTTACCAAGATCTCTTGCCTTGTTCATCCTCGACTTTAGGGGTTGAAATAATTAGAACTATTTATTTGCCTTGTTCATTATTCGATAATATTGTTGGTATCTTTTGACACTAGAAATAAGGGACATAAGTCATAAAAATGCCAAATTACAAGTTTTAGCAATTATTACCCACAAAATCATTCATACTATCACAAGGTTGGGAAGTGCATCCAAAATCTCTTTACTTTATGCCATTCTTCATCCCTTATGAACATAGCCTTTTGCATACCATGCATGGATGCTTTATTTCTCTTTAGTGACATCCTACTCTAATTATTCTACACACATTCTATAATTTCTATGCACTCTTTGACCAATATCATTTTAGGTAAAAAATACCTTATCTTTAATGGTCCTGTTGTTGGGATGCATATAATCTAGACACATACACCACAAAACTTCCTTCTTTTGAACCATCACCAGTGGTATAGATAAAGAACTTTTGCTAGGTTGGATGATGCTAATCACTAATATTTCTTGAATCATACACTCAATATCATTCTTTTGTGCATATGGGTACCTCTAGGCCTAATGTTGGGTGGTATACTTCCTAACCATAGATGAATGGCATGGTCATGGTCTCAAGTAGGTGGAAGACACTTAGGCATCTCTTCAAATACCTTGTAATGCTTGTCGATAACTTTATAAAGATCCACTAGAACAAAGAGTATAGATGTTTTAACATCTAGCGAGCACAATTATGCAATTACTTAATTGTGTCATTTTTAGAGTAATTTTGTCATGTTATTAGAGCTCATCACTTTAGTGGGTTTCTTTGGATACCACTAAGTTCAAATTCGTTTCATTGTAAAGAAAATCTCATGAAAAGATCTTAAAAGTTAAGAGTCATTGTTCCCAATGATTGTAACTATTGGACCCCTAATACAACATCAACACCACCCATTTGGATAACAATCATGGGACTATCCAAGAAATACTCCCCCATAATGAGATTAATACTGTGGCACTTCTCTAATTAATTAATGGCACCTAAATCTGCATAAATTACTACTTACTCTCGTGTTGGATATCTAAAGAAATTTATAAGTTTTTCTACTTTAGAATTAATAAAGATATGGGTACTACTAGAATCAATCAAAATTGTTGCCATTTTCTTTTTGATCTATCCTTCTATTTGGAGAGTTGTAGAGTAATCTTGAGGGTTGGAGTAATCTCTTTTATCCCTATACCTTGCAACGGGTTCCAATTCTTGATCTTCTTCCAATGTATAGTCTATGTAGTACAATTTATTTTCATTGCATTTATACCCCTTACTATACTTGATATCACAATTGAAACATAATCCCTTCATTCTTCTTTCGTCCATTTCTTGAGGTGTCAACCTTATCAGTTGAGTGAAGTTAGGAGAGCGAACATGGTTCTCTATATAGTTGTTAGTGGTCACCCTTTGAGTAGCCACATGTTTTCTGTCCACCTACCTTGCCATATTCAAATCATGCTCTAGGGATTTAGTTTCAAAGATATTCACCTCATGTTGAATTTTCTCCTTCAAAGTGACCATAAAGAGATTTAACAAATTATGCTCTAGAATATTCTTTACCCTAATATTGAGCTTTTGGAATTGTTGAATGTGCTTTGTAATTGGATCTTTTTGTCAAATATTTATCAATTTACTAATTTTTGTGTTACTCTTATATCCACATAGTGTGCTATCAATTAATTCATTAAATTTGACCAAAATATAATAGAGTTTTTTTTTCATCCATTGGTAACAAAAAAAGGATTAGGTTCTAAATATAAAGCTGCAAGAATTACCTTTTGTAAAGTTGGCACTTGGTGTAGATCAAAGAATTGTTGCATCTGGATTATCCATATTAGAAGATCTTTACCACCAAATTTTAAAACTTTATGGCTTTAATTACCATTCCATTATTTCCATGCCTTCTTGCTTCCATTTGTTCAGGAACCAATGCTAGTAGAGTTAGGGTTAGATTTTTCTTTCTTGATAATTACTTGTGAATTAAGTTGGATTCTTTTACTTCTTTGTTATATTATCTTTCATCAAGAAATTACCAAATTATGTGTGTATGAAGATTAAAGAAAACATGAGACACAAGATGTAGGCACTCTGCCAGGGAAAAACCCCTATTTAGGGGAAAATCTAGTGAAAATCTCTTCCTTCAATAGTTTTATTGAGATAATACAAGACTCTTCAACCTAGACACATATGTCCTCCAACCACCAAGTCAATCTCTCCTTCCAACAACTTTGATCTTGCAACAACAACACTTCGACCCAATACATCTAGAATTTTGACCTCCAACAGCAGAATCTTTGACCCAACACTTTCAGAATTTCCACCTTCCAGCAGAATCTTTGACCCAACACTTTCAGAATTTCAACCCTTCCAATAGTAAAACTTGATCCAACAATTGACCCAGTAACTTCACATAAGAGAGAGAAAGAGATAGCCCAAAACCTTCGACCTTGATCCTTCCAAAACTTCTTCTTCTCTTCTTGGAATTTACTTTTTCTGCCTCATTCACTTAGATATCGAACTTGTGAGAGAGATGCCTCCAAATGAATTTGAAATGCTTGTATATATAGGTTTTAGGTGAGGTCGAATTGCCTAATTTGAGGCTGACTTGATCTCTTTGAGGCTAACTTGGTGTGGAGGTGTCAAATACCTTATTTGACTTAATAATAAACCTTTTTACATGATTCAAAAGCCCAAGAAGGGTCTCATAAAATTTACAATGACTCTAATGACTCAATATAAATCCTAGGAGTCCACAATGGGGAATTTGACTAATAAAGGATGAACCAAGCATGAAACCCATGCTTTAATAAGTCATTGTAGCAATAATAAAAATTTTATTGTTCATTATTTTGAGAAGTACATTCCATAATGACTCAAATACATTTATGAATACCAAACGTAGTTACATTTTTCAGCACTCCCTCTTAACTAGGGAGGTATTCATAATAAAATATACAAGTACAAGGAAGATCTCAAAACATATGAACTATGAATATTTTAGGCACTGCAATGCCAAGGACTAGATTCCTTACCATGACAATCTATTTGGGTGGGACTAATATGAACCAAAGCTTTCATCCTCTCTAGGTATAACCATCAAACTTACTTGCTAATCATCAACCCAGGGATCCAGGTGCGTATATAAGGTTAGAGCTCTATGACCAATGCCACCCTCCCTACTTCGGGATCTAGATATCAACACATAGTGCCAACCTGATGTCCTCCCAGGAAATGTGTCTCACACACAAAGCCTCAACAAATATATTCCAAACTTTTATCATCATCAACAATATCAACAATATCTACTAAACCAAGCATATTTCTAATATATTCAAATTTATTATTAGGAAGAGACTTTGTTAGTATATCATCTACCTGATCTTTGGTCGAGACATACTATAGCTTCACGATCCCATCCTGCATCAAGTTCCTAATGTAGTGGAACTTATTGTTGATATGTTTCGTCCTAGCATGAAATAAGACATATTCAGACATCTTGATGCAGCTTTGATTATCATAGTTTATCACAGTAGGACCCAGATACTTTTCAAACAAATATGTCAGAAGCTTCCTCAACCATACAACCTCCTTTCCTACTTCACATGCAACCGCATACTCTGCTTCGACACTACTCAAAGCAAAAAGATCTTGCTTTCTACTAATCCATTAGATCATGGAAGATCACAAACTAAAGCATCCACTTGTAGTGTTGCATCCATCAGTCTCACTACCACCCGAATCAGAATCTGTGAAGGCAATCAACTTGAATTCCTTGCTATCGTACTTTAGACAGTGAGGTATAGTGCCACGAAGATATCTCAATATATGTTTAGCAACTATCCAATGATCATGACTAGAATCAAATTGAAACTGACTAAGAATATTCACAACAAAACATATATTCGTCCTAGTATTTACCAGATACATCAGAGAACCCACCAACTTCTGATAGGAGGTAAGATCTACAAGACTTGAGTCATATCTCCTCAAGTTCTTGAGATTGGTGATCAAGGAATAGTCATGATCTTGGAATCCATCATCTCAAATTACGAAACAACTTGATGATATACTTTCCTTGCCCCAGATATATCTCCCCAGGATTCTTCCATACTTCCAGACCTAGGTAATAGTGCATCAACCCCATATCCTTCATCTCAAATTCAACTGCCAACATCTTCTTGCATTCTTGTATCCTTCACTCCACACTTGTAATGAATCATCCACAGATAGTAGAATAATGTTTGGCTCATTATCCACAACCTTGATGTATAGATTTGGATCAACAATAGTTTTCACAAACCCAATTCTTAGAAGGTATGCATCCATTCTTGCATACCATGCCCTAGGAGCTTATTTCAAACCATATATGGCCTTCTTGAGTCTATAGACATGAGTGTTTTTTCTATTTACTTCAAATCCTTCGAGTTGTTCAATGTATACTTCCTCATTAATGGTCCCATTCAGAAATGTTGTCTTTGCATCCATTTGATGGATATTCCATCCCATTGTAGCAGCCAATGAAACCAAAGAGCTAATGGCAGTATAACTTGCGGTGGGTGCAAAGGTTTCTTCATAATCTATGCCTTCCTTCTGAGAGAAACCCCTTGCAACAAATCTAGCTTTGTATTTGTCTATACTTCCATCAACAATGTGCTTGATCTTGTAGATCCATTTGGAGACGACAATCGATTTGTCACTAGGTCTAGGAACGATTTCCCAAACCCCATTCTTCATGATGGATTGATATTCTTCTTGCATTGCCTTATTCCATACTTCTTGACAAGAAACTTTGTCAAATGTAGATGGTTAATCTTCAATCAATTTGCTCATATATGCAACATATCCAGAATATATTTTCATCCTTTTGCATTCTCTAAAGGTTCCTTTCGTAGCTCCATGTCCTTCAACATCTTCAAGAGTATATTTTAACCAATTTGACCTCTTCCTTGTGTTAGGCATGATCACAAGTTGAATAGGCTCACTTGGTCCTTCTTCCTCTTCTTGAATTGTAGAGGGATTGTCATGGTGTACTTCTTCTTCTTCGAATATAGGTGTATCTTCATCATCAAAATCAATAGGGATATCTTTGGATCTTTTGTAAGCATGATTTTCATCAAATATAACGCCCTTGCTTACTTCAATATGCCTTCCTTCCTTGATGTAGATTCTATATGCTTTTGAGGAGATACTATAGCCAACGATCCCTTTGATGCTTGTAGAATCTAAATTTTTTCTCTTTTCCTTTGGAACATGGATATAGGCAGGACTCCCAAAGATTTAGAGATGGTATACACTTGGCTTCTTCCCTGTGAATGCTTCCTTAGGTGTTATATTCTCAAGAATTCTATGACTTCTATTTTGAATATATATTTTTGTTCTTGCTGCTTCTCCCCATAGAAATTTTGGTAAGTGTTGATCAAGGAGCATTGTTCATATACCTTCTTCAATTTTCCTATTCCTTCTTTCGGACACTCCATTTTGTTCAGGATAGTAGGGAACAATGAGCTCCCTCTTAATTTCTGCTTCTTTACAATATGCAATCAATTCTCTAGAAGTGTATTCCCCACCATTGTCAGATCTCAAAGTCTTTATTTTTCTTTAGGGTTTCCACTTCATACCTAAAATCCTTGAATTTATCAAATACTTCATCCTTTTTCTTGAGAAGGTAGAGCCATGTCTCTCTGGAGTGATCATCAATGGATGTTACATAGTAAATATGACCTCCAAGTGATTTGTTAAACACAGGTCCACGCACATTAGAATGAATGAGGTCCAATATTTATTTCGACCTTGTTTCACTATGTGTAAATGTTTTCTTGTATGTTTACCCAAAGAACATCCCTTGCAAACTCCTTCACGATCTTCTTTGATATTGGGGATGCCATGAACCAGTTGATCAAGAGTGGTAATGACCTTGTAACGTAGATGACCATATCATCTATGCCATAGCTCAATGGGATTGATTTCCATATGAACTAGAGCTTGATGAGATGACATTATGACTCTATATAAGCTTCCTTCATGAACTCTAGTAACTCTAGCTTTATCAATACTTGACTATTTTTCCCAAACCAAAACCTTTCCATCAACAAAAAGCAAATCTATCCCCTTTATCTTCTCAACAAGAAATTGGAAGCAAATTCTTTTTCAAACCTGGAACATATAGTATATTTTTGAGATGTAGCTTAGCTCCATTCTCTAGCTTGAAAGGTGTTGATCCCAGGCCTCTAACAACATAGCTTTTGTTGTCTCCCAATTCCACTGCATGAGAAGATGGTTCCTTGATAAAGTGTGAAGTTGTTTACTCTCCACTGTCATATGCCTTGATGCTCCACTGTCAATTTTCCATATATTATCATCATTAAGTGAACTTTTAAGGGCAACCAAAAACCCTTGACTTTTGACCTTGCTGAATAAGAAGTAGAAGATCTTCTTGATCCAACTTTCTACAACATTGAATCCCATTCTCATATAAATTATCATAGAGGGAGTAATCATTTCCTTCAAGCCAACATAGTGATCTTAAATCTTCCCTAGCCTTATCTCTAATACCATGTTGAGAAATCAATGCTAGTAGAGTTAGGGTTAGATTTATCTTTCTTGATAATTACTTGTGAATTAAGTTGGCTTCTTTTACTTCTTTTTTATATTATCTTTCTTCAAGCAATTACCAAATTATGTGTGTATGAAGATCACAAAAACATGAGACACAAGATGTAGGCACTTTGTTAGGGCAAAACCCCTATCTAGGGGAAAACCCACTCAAAATATCTTCCTTCAATAGTGTTATTGAGATAATCCAAGACTCTTCAACCTAGACGCAGACCTCCTCAAACCACCAAGTCAGCCTCTCCTTTGAGCAACTTCAACCTAGATCTTCGACCTTGCAACAACAACACTTCGACCCAAAAAATCTAGAATTTTGACCTTCCAACAGCTAAATCTTTGACCCAACACTTTCAAAATTTCGACCCTTCCAACAATAAAACTTCGATCTAACAATTGACCAAGTAATTTCACATAAGAGAGAGAAAGAGATAGACCAAAACCTTCGACCTTGATCCTTCCAGCACTTCTTCTTCTCTTGGAATTTCACACTTTTTCTACCTCCTTCACTTGGATATCGAAATTGTGAGAGAGATGCCTCCAAATGAATTTGAACTGCTTGTATATATAGGCTTTAGGTGAGGTCAAATTGCCCAGTTTGAGGCCAACTTGATCTCTTTGAGGCCGACTTCGTGTAGAGGTGTCAAATACCTTATTTGACTTATAATAAACCTTTTTATATGATTGAAAAGGCCAAAAAGGGTCTCATAAAATGTACAATGAATCTAATGACTCAATATAAATCCTAGGAGTCCATAATGGGGACTGTGACTAATAAAAGATGGCCCAAGCATGAAACCCATACTTTAATAAGTCATTGTAGCAATACAAATTTTCTTTTCATTCTTTTGATAAGTACATTACATAATGACTCAAATACATTTATGAAGACCAAACCTAGTTACGCTCTTCAACACCATTCTTCATCATTAGAAATATATTAAAAGATGTTTAAGGCACTTTTTTTCCTCCTCCATGACTGCTTTATGAATGATTGACTTCCATTTTCTAAACTCTAATTTTTACCTGCATCTGCACATAAAATAAATTTATTACAACAAACATAGATCATTGAAAATCACCATTAGTCATAAGAATGATTGTTGTATTTCCTTCATTATTGCCTATATATATGTATTCTATTGTCTCTTCATGTACATTAGTTCCTATTTGATCCTATGATTCATCTTTTGTAGCCCGTTGTTAATCTTTACACCTCTACTGTGCATATTCTCCATCTCGACTTTTCCAAAATTTTCTATCATTCCCAATGAGACATATGATTTCCCCATCATCTCATTAATTTTCAATTGAATGTTTTTTTTCTTGTTGTCCTTTATATTCAAATTTAGTTTCAAAAGAATTAATTTCATTAGATGCCTCATGCATCTCTTCCTCTTCATACCTCATGTCTACAATTGCTATCCAATCCTCCTAAATCCTTCTTCTAACATCCTTAATTCTTCATTAAATTTTGCATTTCCTTCTTTTGGTATAAGGTTGTCATCCTTTATTTCACATATTGGAATATTTTTTTACATATAATCATCCTATGTACCAGTGAACACATAATTAGTTTGAAAATTAAAAGATTCCCCTATCTCCTTAAATGCTTTAGATGCCTTTTCTCTATTAGGTACTTCTAAATATTGCTCCATCATAGGCTTTTTCAAAAAAATTCCTAATAAATTAGCTTCCTCATCAAAATATATTAGCATCACATCTTAATGTTGTCTTTCATCTCCTTTGTTCTTCTTTTGGCTATCTTATAAGCCAACCTTTTCCTGTTTATTGCAACAACAAGTTCTTGCAATTATTCTCCGATGGTTGCATTTGTCCACTATGTATGATTTCCATTCTAATTTCCTTTATAAGATAATTCTATATACCCCTTTTTTATAATAGAATTTTGATCCTATTTTTCTCCAATGCTTTGATGAATCATTTCTTCATCTTCCTCTATCCTTATGACCGTTTCTAATGACTTTCCATTATCTTCAATATCTACAGAACATCCATTCATACACAAAACTTCATTATTACTAGATATAGCCTCCTTTGGTGTCTTTATTACTAGATCTTCATGCTTATCCTAACCTTTCCAACAATCCACGAGACTCTCATGAAGTCTCTCATCAAAATCCTCATTATCATCCTACCCAAGGAATGATCCTTGCTCTAGTTCACAATAGTGAACTTCTTCCTCCTCATACACAATTGCTTTGAGTTTCACTTCCTTTAACTAAGCACTCAATTTGTGCCTCATTTTATTCCTCATATTTCTTGCAAATAATTTATTAATAGGTCATGTAACCTACTTCTTCATTATCTATCCACATCTTTGGTATTTTTCACTTTCTTGTAGCAACATCACCATTATATTGAGTTGTTCCTTCATCTCAACAACTTCTTTGTCAAATTCCTCTTGACTCATCTTCTTCTATTTTCTGCTAAATACTCTGGCATCTTCCTTCATCTTGTTGTGGATTTTCTTTGATCCATTGTCATGATCATTAGTACTAATATTTACTCTTCCTCTGTGAACTTCTACCTGTCTATTTGTGAGTTGCACTAAGCCTCTGCAATCAACCTACTATAATACTCACCAAGCTTCTCCTCAACCTAGTCTTTTGGTATTCTTCGTTCTCTCCTATTGTACCTTTTGAGCTTTCTCTGCTCTTCAAGGATTTTGCACTTTACCCATTTCCCCCAGGAGCTTCAGTTGTTCCTTTCTTTAGTCAACTCTACTTACAATTACAATTGTGGAGCTATCTCAACAATTTCTACCCAACCTTCGTTGGAAATTGTTATAATTTCTCTTTGTTACACAAATTCTATCACATTTTCCTTTTACTTGATGCTACCTACAATCATCAATTTCTTTGCTCAAATTAAATTTAAAAATATAAGGAACATGTTACCTGTTAGATGCAATATAAATGCACTTCCAAGAATTTTGTGAGTCCCTTAGCTTCAAAAACTTGCAAAATTCTTTCTACCACCAGTCTTCAAAACTATCATCAACAATTCTTTCAAGTTCTGCTCCTTAGTTGGAATTGTCTTCTCCCTTGCACTAGATCCTCCGCGCTTTGTCTCTTTATCAAATCCTTCATTCTTGCTTATCATTGGTGTCTTCTGTTGAAATTTGACCTCTCCTCTTGAAATCTTCTTCAGAATTTCACTATTAGCTTTGCTTACATGGAAATATTCAAATAAATAATTTTAATTTACTATGATACCACTTTGATGCAGAATGACTTCATTTTTTTCGAGCATGGTAGCACAAATCAAAATTCTCCTTTAATCCCTTAATCACTTCATTGTGAGAGAATTCCACCTCTATCTTTATAATAAATCAAAAACTATGTATCAAGATTAAACCTTTGAATCAACACCCACAGTGATTTCCCTATTCCCCAATTCTCCCACAATCAACCATGCACAACCATGCATAATCCCTAATTTCATTTATCCCTTAGTCCTAGGGGCTTCACAACTTTAAATCAAAAGACGCTAAGGCCTATCGGCCCCCACGACCGTCGGTGCTCTTCTTTATTAATTTACTTAATGGTGGGGAACAAAAAGGGTAGTGATGACGGTAACAAATGTCGATTTCTATGGAAGATCCTGTTTGTTGGTCCATTAGTTGACAAGACCACCTCTCCATTCGTTGGTGTTGTACACACATGTTACTTCCACAATCGATCAATGGCGATAGACAGGATCACCTGACGCTTGTCGTATCAGATTGGAATAGGTTTCGTGTGTGCCAAGCCTTCATTAACTCTGGTGGTCGATGGCAGATGGATATTCTTTTGCTATCAAATAATTTCATGTCATTGTGTTTATTGACAGATTCTCATCGGAAGGCGCACATACAGTAAACCCAGGTGGAAACAAAGATTTCCAAGCCTGAAGGCCGAAAGCCAATAAACAACAACATTTGATACGCTAACAACGCGCTCCTAAGCTTGGTGTTTTTGTGTCGGCATCTCAAATTAGAACGATCTTGTTGTGCTATGAATGCTTGTACAAGCCTGAAGCCGATATACGGGAAACCTTCGACTAGAAGGGTTCACGTTCCATCAACGGACAGAACTTGGATTTTGTTGCTCCTTTGCGTTATAGAGTTTGGATTTGGTAAATGCCGAACTCCAATTTCCTGTTGACCAAGACTTACAATGTGAGACCAATACAAACTTAAGGATTGATAACAAATGCTTATGTTACTTGATATCAAACTTGAACTACTGCAAAAATTGGTCATGTAACTACTCTGGCCCATCTCGCTAATCACAATAATGGGTTCTATAACGAAAGCATCCACATAACTATACATATCAATTGTAGAACACAAAGATCAGATACACACGATGGAGGATCTTCACACTATCTTTATTAACACAACCCCTGTACAAGTCTGGCTTGATTACACCAATATAATCAAGCCAATAATTGGCCTCTCCTCTCTCTAAGACCTCTCTGGGCTACTTCACTTTATTCTTTTTCTCTATATTTTATTTACAAAGATCAATTACATACAATATGGATGATTTGTTGAGATCTACTAAAGATTAGTCTAGTTATTTATACATTAAAAATATTAAATCTGAGCCTAAAACCTTTAACTTCTCAACAACTTTCCTTAAATGGTGTAGTAATCTCTCATTTCTTAAATAAATCTCTAAAACATCAATGCTTATCTTCAATTACATTAAATTAACTTAATTTAAATTAAGGGAATCCACTCCCTTTAGTAAATGTAGTAAGACTTCCAAGGTCTTATTGACTTGAAATGCTCCTACATCAAAATCAACTCCATGATTTTGGCCATCACTTGCTTGTACTTTCTCACTTGGATTTGTTCACTTAAACTCACTGTCTTGAACTTCATGCTCGCTTGTATTCTTAAATACACTCGCTGTTTTAGGAACCTAATGAGTGTCAACTACTACCAAAAATGCACCCCAACTTCTAAATTTTGCAATGAGATGAGTTTCAACTACTCAACCTTTTCAAATTTTGACTTGGAATTTTATTGATTCATTCAAGTTTGGGTCTCAATTTCAACTGAGAGTGCTCCCAAAAATTACAATGTAACTTGGTGATGCTAACAAAAAGAACTATTGGAAGAAAATTTTCAAAATTGATATTGAGTTTGAAGTCGAATTAATGAATGTGAGTGCTCCCAAAAATTACAATGTAACTTGATGATACTTACAAAAATAACTATTGCAAGAAATTTTTCAAAATTGATATTGAGATTGAAGTTGAATTAATGAATGTTATAAAATGTGAATTCTTGAATATGTATGGTTGTTGTTTGATTGCTTGTGTTTGAATTCTTTAAATTGTACATGCATTTCATTGCTTTGTACTCAAATTTGTGGTTGTATGAGAAATAGTGTCAACAATAGACTAAAAATCATAAAACAATCACGAGAATATTCACCATTACACACACTTAGATCCCCTTATTCAATTTTAAGTCGATCTAGGAAACAATCACAAAAAAAACTTTTTATTAATTAAGGATACAATTAATTCTTTCAATAACGATTTATCCTTTGTTTCTTCTAAAAAAATACTTGAATATCCACCTTCTCTACAACTTATATCAAAGTTTGGTTTTCACATAATTAAAACTAATCTTCCAACCAAAAATATTTCAAAATACTCCTTTTACAAGGTATATCACCAATCCATTGTTTCACGTCTAACTTTCAAGGCTATGTAATTTTGAGTCTTTTGAGAAAGTTAATACTCTCAAAGACAAACATGTCTTTTAGAGAGCTAAATTTTCAAAATTTTGTTTGTTTTTTTGTTTTTTGATTTTTTTTTAATACTTAAATAAAATTATTATGAAACAAGCATGTTTATTTTCCACAATTTTAATTTAATTATCAATAATTATTAGGTGGATGGGAGAGATTTAACTTCCATATAATAATTCAAAATTCTTACTAGTATACACACATCAAATGCTAAGATTTATTTCCACAACAATTATGTCTTCTTTACCTTTTTAATTAAAATCATTAATTAAAAAAAATGTTGGCATATGAAATGAGTAAAGGTTCCTTTGGGCATGTGGTATTCATGAGTCATTAGCCCATGATACTATAACAAATCTCTTTACATATTAAGAATCTACATAATAAAGTGGGTGAATCTCTATGGTGGAGAATATTGTTACATCTTCCTTTTTTAAAATATATGCATGTTTAATTTATATACTGATTGTTTTTTATCATTAATAATAATAATAAGTTATAATTTAGTTAGTTTTTATGTTTTTTTTCTTCATAAATTTTAACACTTTGAAATGTATGATAAAAACAGTGTTTTGATACTTATTACAATTGATAACTATTAATATTTACCAATCATATAATTTATATGACTAGTACTCTAATATAAATTTTCTCAAAAATATATTTATACTTCCACTTACCAAATATAATATAAATCTATCCAAAAATATATATATGCTTCCACTTACCAAACAATTTCAAGAATCCCCTCCTTTTAATTATTTGGAAAGTGGTCCGGAGAAACAAAAGAGCATGCCAAACACAAAGCACTCCTTTTGCTTTATAAGAATTATATCTATTCAAATAGAAGCAGCAAATAAATCAACAAAAGCACAAATATTTTATGGATCCTTACCTTGTTATGACCTTTTGGCAACACTCGAACACCAACATGCTATGGTATTTTTGTTTTGGATAGATACCAACAAAAATAATGGTTTAGGACATACATAAAGATATGAATGAACTCACTTTCATCCCAATAACGATGATATCTACATTTATCATGAAAAAAGGGTGACTTCCATACTTGTTCATGCGTACACAATAACTTTCCTATTGAGGGGTCTCAAATGGCTAAATCTCGATATTATGGCCTCGTTTGTATCGTTCCCAGGAGAGCTATATTCGACCAAATGGTTCAACATCGTTGTGTCAAAAGGTGCAAATGGTTCAACATCTTCTTGATAATGACCAAAATTGGTGGTGCCAGTTGATACCAAAATTGCACCATGAGAATTCGTAAATGTAAACTTTCCAGTATTACACGTTCCATGTTGTTGCAGACCAAGAGGACGCCTTGTCATAGATCACTGCAAATAATTTTGTTAACAAACTCTAACTACCATACTTGATACTTACGTAACCATAGGAAAGAAATAAAGTAAATCATTGAAGTAGATAAAATCACTGATGAATTGTTGGTGTAGAACATTAGGAGAGAATATTTAAATAACACTGCAAATCAATGACAACATTGGCTGGGTGGTGTACGAAACTAGAAAACAATCACATAGAGCAAGCAAAACACAAAGAGGAACCAATGACAACATTAGCTGGGCGGTGGACGAAACTAGAAAAAAATCACATAGAGCAAGAAAAACACAAAGCGGACCAACATCAACAAAGCTTTTGCAATTAGCATCTATGCTGATGCATTTATGGAATTCAGCCATAGTAACCCTTTTACATTATGTAACTCAATCTTTGAAGGAGATAAAATAATTCAAATAGATCTTAATTTGAGAAAATTTATATGCACAAGTCACTAATAAGAAACTAGAAACAAATTAAAAAAATAATCTAATGTGTTGGATTTTTTATACATCTCTCTACCTTTTCTAAATCTCACATTCAATCCAGCAATGGTATGTAAAGGTAATTGAATAGATCTATGGAAACAGATCATCAAACCCATAGAAAAAGGCACTAATAAGCACTAATAGAGAAAAGAAAGAGGCACTAATAAAGAAAACATCCTCACCACGGCCCAATTTTCACTAGTAGATTTCTTGAAATAAGTAGGCTATGCTTGTTGTTTCCATGTGTGTTGTAGTTCCTTCTCTTGTTTGAATTTGTCATCTCCAAACTTTTATGAAGCTATCAAACCTCTCATTGAACACTATCATAAAGAATCTTCATAATTGGCACTTTAATGGCTTTCCATGGAACCTTACCATGGACAAGTTATTAGACCCTAAGAACTATTGACCTCTGATACCATATTAAGGCATAAACTCACAAACGAGGACAAGAGAAATAAGAAGTGGAAAAAAAGAGTCTCAATCCATATTCTCGATATTGTATTCATTTGAATGATACAAATGTATAATACATCATTGAAACTCTCTTTGATTTACTATAATACTGATCCAGGTGGATATTGGTGGCCACTCGCCTATTGTAACACACTCAACCAGCCAACCGGGGTAAACATGCGATGATAGGCCACTATCATATGACTTGACCTCCTAAATCATGTTAAGGAATTGGAACCAACAGAAACACACCATAAAGACATTCAACATCAGCATTAAAACCATCTGGAACCAATCCAACATTTCAAGCATCCAAACCCTGGGTCCTACTGAAATGTTAAACAACTTGACCTCTAGAAGCTCTCATGCTATGGGAATGCCAACGTCCAGGGAACTTTGGATGCTCTCACAGGCCTACAAGCCAGTGTCCAGAGACTCTTTTTGTCAGTTTTGTGCTAGCGTCCCCGGGAAATAAGCCACATTTTTAGGCCTAGCGCCCATGTCATTGCCCAAAATTGCATGATACCTCCATAACAGTAAGATAACATGAAAACAAAAATACTAATGCAATTACTTGAATAAGACCTTGACCAAACCCCTATTAGCCATGACAGACATTTCATCAAACATATCACGAAATGCAATCTACATGTGTAAATAACATATATGAGCATAGGAGTCTCATACTTAGCTAAGAATTGCTACGAAACATTGATGCGTCAACAATCAACTGCCATTTCATCCATTAGGTCATAGATACATTGATCATTTATTTACAAGTAAAAACATGATGAGAGCCACACATAGCTACTGTCATAAGACATATAAATAACCAGCATAATAGTAGCAGAAATACTCATGAAGTCGCATGCATATCAACCACATATAATCCAATATAATGATCATAGAAATACAAGGAGAAATAACCTCTTATTAATGATGCAAAATCCAAACTTGGGATGGGATTTCCACGTTCCACCTGACCATAGAATGATTGAGCCAAATCTCTCTTTATCCATTCACCCCCATGCCATATTCCAAGCATGAACCCGAGATGACGTAGAACACATCAACCAAAAAAACATCCAGGGCTTTCAAATGCCATCTACCTCAACCCATCAAATAGTGACTCCACCTCATGGTCGAACATCACAAAACCATCATTATATTGGTCTCTATCCAAGCATTCCAGGGCTTTAAGAGTGTTTGTTCCAACCAAGGCTTCTAGGACCAGTAACTCAACCCACAATTGCCACTGGGCTTCTAAAGTGTTTGTCCAAGCAAAGCTTTCGAGACTGCTAACTCAACCCACCAAGGGCTTCAAGAGCGTTTGACCAAACCAAGGATTCTAGGACTAGTAACTCAACCCAAGCGGTTACAGGGCTTCCAGAGCGTTTGTCCAATTAGGGCTTCCAAGAACTAATAACTCAACCCAAACTAAGGAAACACGAGAACCAACCAAAATAAAACGAGGAAATAAACCCACAAACCCCATGGCTATCTAGGAAATGGAAAAGCTAGGCAATCCACTACCAATCCAGACAATCCTTCGTGCTAGTGATAGATCATGACCAATAATCCACATGCATATGACATGCATGCCAAAACTAGTGAGGAAAACATATATGCAACTTAGTACCTGCAAGCAAATCACGTTGTAGTTGCTAATCCCGATGTCCTCTTGCGCTTTCCTTCTCTTCATTTTCCTTCTTGCTCCAAAAATCCAAGAATGCCACACCCTCCAAGAGTGCTCCAAGAAAACTCTAAGTCTCCAAGAATATGAGAGAGAGAGAATAATGGGAAAGCTCCAAAACTGAATTGAAAAAAGGTTACCAACTGATCCTCAGAAGCCTTTTTATTAATGAGCCTCTATTTTCTTCAATTTCCATTATTTTCATTTACTTTCCTCCTCACATGCGACCTATGACCTTTCACATCTATTTTCTCCTAATTTCCATTATTTTCATAAATAAATGTGCAAAAAATGCCATTTTGCCTTTCCAAAGCCTTAGCCATTTCCTTTGCCAATTTCCTTAGACATTAAACAACCATAAGTGATCCCAATCACTAGGATTTTGCCTAACATTCAGCTTGGAATAAGTGTCAAATCAATCGTGGTTATTATTTTGTCTTTTTTAACTTTTATTACATGGAATTTTCACTAGCATTGTTACAAAACCCTCCCCCTTGGGGGAACACTGTCTTCGATGTTTAACAACACCTATAACCAAAAAATTGTTGTAAGCAAAATATACTGCCGATGGAGCTTAATAACTTAGCTCGATGCAATATTTACAATGATCAACCTGCTAAGAAGAAAACCAACATGAAAACATAACATCATAATGACATGACACCCATATCGCTTATTGGAGCTTAATAACATAGCTCATGGTAGTATTTACATCCATATACATATGTACATATAGCAAAATCACTAAACATGTACCAAAGCATATACCAAGACATATAACAAAACATCATACCAAAACACCCTACCAAAATTGTTTTGTCCCAATAGGCATACAAGGAAGGATACATAATCCACATCTAATCTACCATCTCCCATGTAGCTTCTTCGGGCCCAAATTGCTTCCATTACACTTTAACTTGCTCGATTGCTCGGTTCTAGAGCATGAACAATTTTTTCCTGCAATATACACTGAGGCTCTGGCTGATATTATCCATCTGGTTCAACCTGCAATACGGACCAGACAATCACATGATCAACATATTTAACATACTTCTTAAGTAATGAAACATGGAAAACATCACGAACTTTCATTGTTGGAGGTAGTGAAAGTTGATAGGCTACTAGCTCAATCCTCTCAATTATACTAAAGGGTCCACAAAACCGCAGTGCCAGCTTGGCACATGATCCAATCCCTAAGGAGATCTTCTTCGGTTTGATGCACATGTACACCTGTTCCCCAACCTGTAACTTCTTGAACAACCTTTTCCGATATGCATATCTCTTCTGCTTATCTTGTGCTACCTTTAGATTCTTCTTTATAACTTGCATTTCTTGTTCCATGTCTTCCAACATGTCTCGTCCAATCAACACCCTGTTAATTGGATCACTCCAACTAACAGGAGTATTGCGACTCTGCCCATACAATGCCTCAAATAGACTCATATTTAAAGATTCTTGATACCAGTTGTTGTAAGTGAACTCTACCAATGGAAGATACTCTTCCCATTTTTGTTGTTGATGCATCACATACATCCTCAACATGTCCTCTAATATCCTGTTGATCCTCTATGTCTGTCCATCTTTCTACAGATGATAAGAAGTATTGAAGGCCAAATCTGTGCTCAAACCTGCAAACAACTCCTTCCAAAGCTTGGAAGTGAACTTTGCATCCCTGTCTGACACAATCTTCTTTGAAATACCATGCAATCTGGCCACATCTCTGATGAATACCTATGCTACATCACTAGATGAGAATGTATACTTCACTAGAATGAAATGTGCAACATTTGTCAACTTGTCCACAACAACCATGATGGAATCATGCAAGCTCATCATCCTTGGAAAATTTGTGATGAAGTCCATGGAAACGACCTCCCATTTCGATTCTGGAATCGCAATCAGTTTTAGCAGTCCACTTGGGTGCTTACACTCTGCCTTCACACACTGACAATCAAAACACCTAGCCACAAAATCTTCTACCTCCCTCTTTAGGTTCGCCCAATAGTAAAATATATTCACTGCAATCAATGTCTTATGATACCTTGGGTGACCTGAATATGGTTTCGCATGAAACTCCCTTAAGATCACCTTCTTGAGCTCACTGTTGTCTTGCACATATATCATATCTCTTAATCTAACCAATCCATCTGATGTAAGGCAATAGTCCACATCTTGGGCACCTGCACCTATACCTATACTTGTACTTGTACCACTACTTGTACATGTACTATCACATGTACCTGTGCCTGTACTATCACCTATACCTATACCAGTACTCTGCTGCAACCTGTGCATAATCTCCATATATCTGACATCCTTTTAGCCTGCTTGCAAGATCATATCCTATAAGTATGTCCCATAGGAGCTCATAGCTTCTAAGTGATTTAGTTAGATTTGCCTGCTAAGAGCATTTTCCACACCGTTCTCTTTGCCTTTGATGAGCCTAATCTCAAAATCGAACTCATTGATCATAGAAAACCACCGAGCCTACCTACCATTCAGATTCGATTGGTTCCATTTGCTGTAAGGCAATAGTCTACATCTTGTGCACCTGAACCTATACCTGTACCTGTACATGCACTATCACCTGTACCTGTGCCTATACTACCACGTGTACCTGTACTAGTACTCTACTGCAAGCTATGCATAATCTCCATATATCTGACATCCTGTGAGCCTACTTGCAAGATCATATCTTGTAAGTCTATCCCATAGGAGCTCATAGCTTCTAAGCAATTTACATGTATCCGTCTACTAAGAGCATTTTCCACCCTATTTTCTTTGCCTTTGATGTACCTAATCTAGAAATCAAACTCAGTGATCATAGCCAACCATTGAGCCTACCTGCCATTTAGATTCGGTTGGTCAAATAGATACTAAAAATCACTATGATCACTCATTAATGTAAACTTCCTGCCCAAAAGATAGTGTCTCCACATCTTCAACACATCTATAATCACTGCCAATTCAAGATTATGTGTGGGATAGTTCTGTTCATGGTCATTCCGTTTCCGCGACTCGTAGCATACCACCTGTCCATCCTGAATAAGGACTCCACCAAGTCCTTTCTTGTAAGCATATGTGCATACTACAAAGTCTTTGTTAGGATCTGCAATCTTTAACACTAGTGCATGTGTCAGCAACTGCTTGAGCTGCTCAAAACTAGCCTCACACTCCTTTGTCCATTCAATGTTCTTACCTTTCCTCTACAATGATGTGATAGGATAAGAAATATGTGAGAAGTTCCCGATGAATCTCCTATAATAGCTTGCCAACCCCATGAAAGATCTCACCTCATCCACATTCTTAAGAGCTACCCACTCCATGTTGGCCCTTATCTTTTCTGGATCTACTGCAATGCCCTCTTTGGAAGCAACATGTCCCAAGAAATGTACCTCAGTCTGAAAGAAACTACACATGTTGAGCTTACCATACAACTAGTGTTCTCTCAATAACCTCAACACTGCTACTAAATGTTCGACATGCTTTTCCTCATTTTTAGAATATACCAATATGTCATCAATGAACACAATAACAAACTTATCCAAATACAGACACAACACACTATTCATTAGTGATTTGGGTAGCATAAAATGTGCTCTAAGGCTCAAAGTTTGTAGGGAGGCTTGGGCACTGTAGTGTCCTATCTAGGGGGCTAGATCGGTCTAAATTAATTGTCAACCCAGGGTGCGTTTACTTAGAGGCGTGTGCCTAAAGTATATAAGCATAAAGGATCTACTCTAAATCTATGACTCCTAAGTTACAGTGCTGAGATTAAGTCTATTGTTAAACTAACTAAGCATTAAATCATGTGCTATTAACAACTAAAATGCAATTCCTATCATGCTGTATATGGCTATCTTGAAAGGTTCGGTCCCCTTACAGAGACATCAACATGCAACCCTTGTTCAATATCATTCAGCAATCAAGAATACTTAAAGAAGGCATGTAAAAGCAAATTCATAACCATTATCCATATCAGTGTTTCATACACAACTCTGAGATTAAATCCTTTACGGGATACATTTCATAATCCAAGAGAGGGTTATTCAACACATGTACAGACATCGAGTTAACGCATTCATCACTGCAATCAAATCTCCAAACATATATAATTCGCATGCGTTTCATTCAATTGAACTGACTGTAAATGAAATCAGAACTACACTATGAATGTAATGCAAATATAAACAGAGTATAAGAATAAGCAAAATGTAAACACAAACGAAATGTATGATCGGTCTACCACATACGCAGGGTCCGTCCGCGTCTTTGGCACACCGATGATTACACCACGATCATGATATTAAACAAGTATGCAATGTATTAGATTGAAAACTAGAGGTTCTGTTCAAAACGTAACTGTAATATCAAACGATAGTATGTGTTTGTATGTATGTAACCGATCCCAGGTCTCGGCCTTGTCTTTTAATTACATAATTACATCCCTTGAAAAATGGATGCTTATCCATAGCAGCTGTTGCTGCGTTTGGTAAATCAAAACACGAATATATTCCTAATTGTCTTATGCATAAAATCAAAAATCAAAATAGGAAACAACTTAAAAGCGAATGGACAAAAACTGAATGCTGTTGCTGCCTTTTGTGCCGACATGCTAGGGTTGACTAAGCGTTGACCGTGCTGATTGGAGGAATGTTTCTAATGCGGAGTAGGTGTTTGTCCATGTTTGGACATTCCTCTTTTTGTCCATGCCTTCCACTCCTACCTAGCTGCCATGCCACATGTCACATAATAAACCATTTACAGGTTGTTAAGACTTCCTGTAGTGATTTAGGC
>APFE031516442.1:63422-76781 GCA_000404065.3 Pinus taeda | reverse complement strand
TTTAAGCATGAAACATGGAAAACTGGGTGCACTCGGGAAGCTGCAGGAAGCTCCAATTTGTATGCCATAGTACCTATATTTTGCAACACCTTGTACGAACCATAATAACTTGGGGATAATGTATTATCCTTCTTAGCTTTCTTGAGGGACATTTGTTTATATGGTTGTAGCCGTAGGAATACCCAATCACCTACATCAAAACTTCTTTCGCTGTGATGTTGATCTGCCTTCTGCTTTATTCTATTTTGCGCCAAGGTGAGGTTATCCTTTAAGAGTTGGAGAAATTGTTGTTGATGCTTGATGTGATCTTCCACTGCTTGAACCTTAGAATTTTCTCTTAAATATGATGTGATGGATGGTGGATGATATCCATAAAGTGCCATAAATGGGGTCGTTTTTGTTGCAGTATGGAAGGAAGTGTTATACCACCATTTAGCCAGAGGCAACCATTTGACCTGTTGTGTCTGTTTATCAGACACAAAGCAACGAATATGTCCTTCCAAACATTTGTTTACTATCATAGTTTGCCCATAAGATTGAGGATGATAAGATGAACTATGAGATAACTGAGTACCAAGATAAGAAAATAATTTTGTCCAAAATTTTCCAGTGAAAATGGGATCTTTGTTGCTTACAATAATATTTGGGTTTCCATGTAGCTTTTGAATTGTTTCCATAAATTTAGTAGAAACCGTACTCGCTTTAAATGGATAAGATAATGCACAAAAATGTGCATACTTGGCAAGTTTGTCAACTACCACCATGATAACACTCTTTCCTTCGGACTTGGGTAAACATGTGATAAAATCCATTGAAACCTCCTCCCAACGTTGGCTTGGAATGGATAAAGGTTGTAATAGTCATGGGGTCTTAATTGTTTCAACTTTATTTTGTTGGCAAACCAAACATTCCACCACAAAATTTTGAATATCTAATTTAAGGCCATCCCAAAAAAAATCCTTCTTAACCCTGTGCTAGGTTTTTAGAAATCCTGAGTGCACTCCTAAGGGAGAGGTGTGAAATTCCCTAAGAATCTTTTGTTTGAGTTGGGAATTATTACATAGTTATAACCGATCCTTGTACCACAACGAATCACTTTTCCAGCTAAATGTATCAGATGTACTGGGATCTTGTTGTATCTTTTGAATGAGTGCCTGCACTTCCTTGTCATTCTTCCATTCATCTGTTGCTTCGTTTATCCAATCTAGCTGGATAATAGAAATGGCACAAATAAATTCTTCCACATCCTCATCCTTTCTTGAGAGTGCATCTGCCATGACATTTTTCTTTCCTTTTTTGTAGATGATTTCAAAGTCATAACCCAACATCTTTGTGACCCATTTTTGCTGCTCTTTCGAAGATAATCTTTGTTCTAAAAAGTATTTAAGACTATCATGATATGTTTTTACCTTGAAGTGTCTTCCCATTAGGTAGGGTTGCCATTTCTTAAGTGCACATAGTATTTCCAACATTTCCTTCTCATAAATAGCTTTGTGTAAATACTTTTCTTTGATTGGACGACTTTCAAAAGCAATGGGTCTTTCTTCTTGCACTAAAACAACAACAATTCCATTTCTTGAGGCATCACATTCCATAATAAAGGTTTTTATGAAGTCCGGTGTAGCTAAGATTGGTGCTTGGAACATTTCCTCTTTAAGATGTTCAAAGGCCTTCGTTGCTTCTGGAGTCCATGAAAATGCATCTTTCTTCAATAATGTTGTTAAAGGTGCTGCTATTCTTCCATAATTCTTAACAAACTTGTGATAATACCCTGTCAACTCGAGAAATCCTCGTAGATGCTTTATGGATGTGGGGATTTTCCATTCCTTAATGGTTTTAAGTTTGCTAGGGTCTACCTTAACATCTTCATGAGATACAATATGACCTAGATATTCCACCTCTTGTACTCCAAAGAAACATTTGGATATTTTTGCGTATAATTGTTTCTCCTCCAATAGTTTGAGCACCATGTCAACATGTTGGACATGATCCTTACAAGACTTGTAGATTAGTATATCATCAAAAAAATACTAATACAAATTTTCTAAGGAAGGGCTTGAAAATGGAATTCATCAAACCTTGAAATGTAGAAGGTGCATTAGTAAGGCCAAAAGGCATGACCAAAAATTCATAATGAGTCTCATGAGTTCTAAATGTTTTTTTTGGAGTGTCTTTAGTCTTCATTCTGATTTGATGATATCTTGAACGAATATCCAACTTGGTGAAGTAAATTTATCCATGCAATTCATCTAATAATTCATCAATGATAGGAATGGGAAATTTATATTTAATAGTGATCTTGTTGAGCTCCCTATAATTTGGACACATGCGCCATGATCCATCCTTCTTGTGAGCCAATACTACTGGAGCAGAGAAACAACTTTGACTTGGTTGAATTATACCAGCCTCTAGCATTTCTGCAACCATACGTTCAATTTCGCTCTTTTTGACATAGGGATATCTGTAAGGCTTGATGTTTGGAGGAACACTCCCTGGAATCAAATTAATAGCATGATCATGATCACAAATATGTGGGAGGCCTTTGGGAGTCTCAAATACCTTCGAAATTGTCCAAGACTTTTTGGAGATCTGGAGAAATGGATGATTTCGATGTGGGAACCTCTAGTGAACATAATTGTGCAATTATGCCTCGTTGTTCTTTTTTTAGAAGCTTTGTCATTCCGTTAGAGCTGATTATCTTTCCCGGTTTCCCTGCGATACCCCTTAATTCAACTTCCTTTCCATTTGAAGAGAATTTCATGAAAGTTCTTGAAAATTAAAAGCTATTGTACCCAAGAATTGTAGCCATTGGACTCCTAGTACAACATCGGCACCACCCATTGGAATGGAAAGCATTGGACTATTCAATACATATTCTCCCATGGATGGCTTGATATTATGGCACTTTCCTAAGCAATTTATGGTTCCTCCACTTGCAATCATCACTTGACACTCTGGTGCTGGATATAGGAAGCAATTCAATTCCTTGGCTATCTTATAATGAATAAAACGATGGGTACTTCCCGAATCAATCAACACTATTACCTTTTTCTTCTTGATATACCCTTCTATCTTGATAGTTTGAGGAGTGGTAGTTCCAGCCAATGCATTACAAGATATGGTCGGATTCATTTCTTGTTTTTCTAGGGTTTGTTCCTAGTGTATATCATCTTATTTTTACATTTCTTGTTCCTTTTCTTCATCCTCTTCACAATCTATGTAAAATAATTTCTTCTTTGTACACTTATGAACTTTAGTGTATTTGCTATCACAACTGTAACAAAGCCCTTTTTCTCTTTTTTCTTCCAATTGTTGTGGTGTCAACCTTGTAGGTTGTCGATGGCTAGGGGAAGCAACACTTCCATCTTTATGATTGTGAGTGGTAGGCTTCCTTGTTGCCATAATTTTGCTTTCCATTCTTCTTGTCAACCTGAATGCCTTCTCCAATGATTCTAGTTCCCAAAGGCGAACCTTATGTTGGATGTTATCTTTTAAAGTTCCTATGAACACATCAATCCTATGTTCCTTTGGAATATCTTTTACCCTTATATTCAATTTTTGGAAGTCCTCAATGTGCTCCATCATTGAACCCTTTTGTTTGAGATTTATCAATTGGCTAAAAAAAGTGTTGATTTTTGTATCCTCATAATGTGCTATCATTTTATCCATAAAAATAGCCCAAGTGACAATTTGTTTAAGAGAGCAAAGCTATCGATACCATACAAACTAGTTTGGTTCCAAATATAAAGTTTCAATGCGTACCTTTTGTGTGTTTTGCACATTATGGAGATCGAAAAATTGCTCCATCTGTAGTATCCATGTTCTGAGATCCTTTCCATCAAACTTCCTCATATCGATCTTTGGAACATGGTGGTTCTTCAATCCAACGTTAGAGTCTATGAAATCATGATTAACATACATTTTGTTCTCATCATGAGTTTCCTTTACTACCCTTTCGCCATTAGTAAGCATTTCTTGTAAAAACTTTGTCAAATTTGTCTTCAAATATTCCATGCCTTTCTTTAAATCATCCATCTTAGCTTCCATGCCATCCATCTTAGCTTCCACGCCATCCATCTTAGCTTCTACGTCTTTTCTTAAACCATCCATCTTAGCTTCCATGCCATACATCTTAGCTTCTATGTCTTTCTTTAAATCGTCCATCTTATCTTCTGTTACATTTTGTGCGAGTGAAATTTGTTGCAGTTGGTCTCGTAATTTTGATATATCATGTTGCATTTCTTCCTCTTCTTCATGAGTCATGCTAGAGCTTTCAGGTTGCTTACTAGGTGTTTCCATTTTCTTTCTTCGAGGCATTAATTATCGATAATAATGCTTCACTATGCCCTTTGAATTCCTTCAAATTAATTTTTCAAACCAAGCTTATGCAAAAATTAAAAAAAAAAAAAAGCTACACACCTTTTTTCACTTTGTAGGAGCTCAATATTGAATATGATGTATCTCTATAATTTTGGATCTCTAAGGTTTGAAATTGCTTCCTGCAGTAACCTTCTAAGTAATATTTCTAACCCCGCAAGTCTGATCAAGATTGGATTCTCCAATGAAGATTTATGCCAAATCTCCAACGATGACTTGACTATAGACTGGTTCAGTAGAGTGAACTTGTACAACGTGCCGTCAGTCATTGTTTCAACCTTAGGTTTTGAAAATGATACCCAAAAAACTATAGTGTGTCCTCTTTATGAAACTTGTTACAAAAATTCAATCTGATGCTCAAAGCGAAAGTTATGACGATTTTCCCATGGTCACCTGTTTGGAATGTAATTCATGGGTCTGCAAAAACCCTAACTTCCTCAGATTATATCTCCGCAAATATAGCGATACAAGATCTGAAATTCGGACCATAAGTTTAGAACGATTTCAGCTCAAATGAGTTTTTTTTTAGCTTCTGAAACGTCACCGAAAAAAAGTTATAGTGAAAATTCCACGATGACCTGTTTGGAGCAGTGAAACCCTAGAATCCAAAGCTCTAATACGAAATGTTATGAAACCAGCTCACAAAAAGATAGAAAAAATAGATGAATGCCTTAGAAATAAGTCTCTTCTAGGGGGAAACCTCCTTTATATTACACAAAAGAACAATTCTTGGATGATTCAAATGTCAAAACCTCCTTTCTATATATAGGAGTCTAAGGGGTCATAATATAACTAAAGCCGACCTAACAATAATAATATAAAGGCACAAAAATAACAATAGTGAGATTCTATGGGGCACAATAATAACAATATGGGGACAATAAGGGCACAACAATAACAATAAGGGATAAAATGACAATAGTAATGGGGGAATCACTAGTATTATAGGGACCTAACAGACTGCCTGCACAAGTACATCCAGGATGCGATGGAATTCCTGGACATCTCCTGGCTTGGCATGACATACTGATATGTCGTCAAGATCGAGAAAATGTTTAAATAGAAGAAGCGAGACTTTGGATCTATGAATCTGAAGCAGGGGATAGGTGTCCCCAAACCACAGAACAAAGGACAAAGCCAACGCAGGGCAACCCAGGAAAACCCACCAAAGCCGCAAGCAAAGAACAACACCGTGAAGCCGAAGAAGGACACGGAAAAGTGGTGTGAGTTCCATAAGAGCTCCACTCACAACACAAGTGAGCGTCGGGCCAAGAAATCACTAGTGGTCAAGTTAAAGGCTTCGGAATTGGATGCATCTTCCGGCTCTAAGTCAGAACCCGATAAGGGGAATGATAAACGGAAGAAAATTATCAATGTGGATCCCAACGCCACCATTGCCACCATGAAGATCCAGAAGGAGGAACCCGAAGATCCAAAGGAGGAGGAGCACCTCTTCCACTCCCATATGTGGGTAAAGGGTTCCACGCTACACTTCATTGTCGATAGAGGGAGCCAAAAGAACCTCATTTTGGTAGAGGTCGTGAAGCGGCTGGGCTTACCGACAACAACACATCCACAACCGTACACCATCAAGTAGCTTCACCAAGGACAGAATCTTCGCGTGAGCTAGCAGTGCCACCTTCCAGACAACATCAAACCCTTCATGGATGAGGCATTATGTGACATTGCTCCCCTTGATGTTTGTGATGTATTATTAGGTCAACCATACGTATGGAAGTGACATGATGTGTATGAGTCAAGGCCTCATGCTATTGTTGTTACTTTGGGAAATAAGTTGTACAGGATACCGGAGGTAGCACCGCCTACCGCCGTTTCTTTGGTTACTGCAAAACAATGCAGTAAGCTTGTTTCCAAAATGAGAAAATTTGTTTTCTTGATGATATGCCCCCAGGAAAAGAAGAAGACAGTGGCCACGACCTCTAGACAAGGCCCCTCTCCACGACAACAACAGATGGACAAGGTCGTGGAGGAGTACGAGGGCATCTTCACCTCCCCCGCAGGGGTGCCTATGCACTGTCAGGTTAAGCACTCCATCGATCTCACCCTAGGTGCGTCGCTGCCAAGTGGACCAATCTATTGACATTCCGTTCTGGAGAACAATGAAATCAAGAGGCAGATTCAGGAGCTGCTATAGAAAGGTCACACCCTTCCAAGTTCATCGCCCCGTGGGAGCCCAATTGTGTTGGTACAGAAGAAGGACGGGACTTGGAGACTCTATATTGACTATCAGGTGCTAAACAAATTCACAGTCTAGAATAGGTACCCGATCCCACGGATTGATGACCTTCTGGACCAACTGAACGGGGCAAAATATTTCACCAAGATCGACTTGAAATCGGTATATCACCATGTACCAATCGAACCCTCTGATGTGTGGAAGACTACCTTCAAAGCGAAGGAGGGCCTTTTCAAATGGTTGGTTATGCCTTTTGGGTTGACGAATGCTCCTTCAACCTTCATGAGGCTGATGGATGACACCATGTGGCCATTCACCAACTCATTTTCGGTGGTATACTTAGATGACATCTTGATCTTCAACCAGAGTTGGGAAGAGCACCTCCACCACATTCGATAGGTTCTCCAAACACTGTGGCAACATAAGTTGTGTGCCAATTTGGAGAAGTGCACTTTTGGCATGACCCAGGTTCAATATCTAGGACACATTATTGATGAACGAGGGGTGCATGTGGATCCAGCCAAGATCTAAGTCATTTGGGATTGGCCAGCCCCAACCACTCTGAAAAAGCTCTGTAGATTTCTAGGTCTTGCCAATTTTTACCGCAGGTTCGTGTTGGGATTCTCTCATATCAATTGGCCCTTGAGTCAAGTCACCAAGGGAGGAGCGAAAGCAAAATTCTTTTGGTTTGAATCTCAACAAAATGCATTCGCAGATTTGAAACATTGCCTCTTCTCTGCACCAGTGCTCACTTTACCAGACTTGCAACAACCATTTGAGATCGAGACAGATGCCTATAGCTATGCTATTGGGGCAGTCCTTACCCAACACGGGCATCCAGTGGCATATCACAGTGAGACACTTTTAGACACAATGCAGAAGTATCCCACTTATGACAAAGAAATGTATTCCATTGTGCAGGCCTGTTGACAATGGAAGCATTACATTTTGGGGAAGGAACCAATCATCCACACAGACAACCGACCCCTGCAGTTCATATAGACACAAGGGAAGTTGCAGAATGATTTTCATCAGAAGTGGTCCACATAACTGCAGTAGTTCCATTTGAATATCAAGTATAAGAAGGGTAGCACCAACAATTTTGCAGACTGCATCAGCCGACCACTGATCATGGCGTTAAGCACCGTGCTCAACTCTTGTGGGCATGAGACTTTTGATTGGCCACTTCTCTACAAAAGCGACCGAGCATTCAGCCACACATACCACATTCTTTTGGAGGGTCAGCAAGTTCCAGATTTTCACCTCCAGGATGCCCTGCTGTGCCACTTGGGACACCTTTATGTTCCTTCAAGAGAGCGAGCCAAGATGATTTGGGAAGCGCACTACAGTTGGACCGCTGGACATTTTGGGTTCGAGAGAACAGTGGCAGTACTGTAGAAATATTTCTATTGGTTGAATCTTCAACAGGATGTTGAGAAGTACATCAGATCCTACATTGTCTGTGACATTGCTGAATTGACCATCGGGAAGCAAGGCATCTATACTCCGCTGCCTACCCCTAGTTGACCTTCGGAATCCATCTCCATGGATTACATGTTGGGCCTTCCTTCTACTAAGCACGACAATGACTGTATTTTTGTGGTCATCGATAGATTATCGAAGATGGCCATTATGGTGGCCTGCAAGAAGAATATCACATCAAACGCCACTGCTAAACTCTTCTTTGAATGAGTTTGGGTACACTTTGGAATCCCACAACCTATAATATCAGATCGGGATAGCAGGTTCCTCAGTGCATTTTGGTCTAGTCTCTGGTCGATGCTGGATACCAAGCTCACTAAGTCTACAACTTTCCATCCCCAAACTGATGGCCAGATAGAGGTCGTTAATAGGATGATCATACACATTCTGCACATGTACAACTCAAAGCATCCATGTACATGGGATGAGAGCCTCCCCTATGTCCAACACAGCTATAACCGAGATCTCCACAGCTCGACTAGCCATAGCCCTTTTCAGGTGGGTTTGGGATTCCAGCCACTATGTCCCATTGATGTGGCCATACCATTTGCAGCTACTCAAGAAGATTCATCTCATGCCCAGTCAGAAGCTAATAAGGAAAACAAATTCATTGAGCACATCCAACATATCCGCCAGCAGGTACATGACATTATGGAGAAATCAAATACCAAGTACAAGCAACGACATGATCAACATTGGGTGCGACACAATTTTCAGGTGGGCGACAAAGTCTGGTTGCATTTGAAGAAGGAACACCTTACCGGAGCCTATCAAAAACTCAGACCGCTCCGATATGATCCTTACACCATTACCAAGGCTATGGGAGACAATGCATTTGAGCTCAACATTCCCCCATTCCTTGGCCTGCACCCAGTGTTCAATGTGGATCCCCTTCGACCATACTTCCCACCATTGTTGGACACATCAGACATTGCAGAACAACTCACACCTACAGATTTAAATCTAGATTGCATGGAGCAAGACACAACTGATCGGATCATGGACACGTAGATCAAGAACACCTGATAGCAAAGGATCCAACTATATCGAGTTGTCAAAGCAGACCAACTCCTTGACCAGGGCAAGTGGCTCACCAAGGACCAAGTTCAACAGAAGTTTCCTCATCTCATGGAGGAAATCAATGTAATGGGGACCATTGCTTCTTAAGGGGGGAAGAATGATCTAAGTGGATATTGGTGGCCACCCGCCTATTCCACTTGGATCCCCACCATTGTTTCTTTCAATTTTTTAGTTTCCTTATTTGTTGCACAATTTACTATTTTTGGCAGTTTTTTGGGTCTTGAACTTCCAGAGCCATTTTGAGGCCCTAAACGATGTTTTTAGGAAAAACAGAGAGACCAAAAACTTTCCAAATTGAATTGCTAGTTTGTTTTCGGCCTTCTCTTTGAGATCTTTGAAACAAGGTATTATGATAGCCAAACGAAGATCATATGCCAAAGTTACGACCTTGGTAAGTTGATGTACCAATTTACCCAAACGAGGCCCATAATTTTGATGTTTCATCTCCTAGGGTTAGGTTTTTGGATGTTTAGGGTTTTCCATTGTTTCTCAATAATAAATAGGCCTTTGAGCCTCATTGTAACACAGTTCAGAGGCATGTAGCCACCACATTTCTTCTCAGAGATAAGTTACCATCGCCTGAGCTAGTCTTATTTCCATTCTGTTTGTAAGCATATTTCAGTATTTGATATTAATGAAATGAAGTGTTATTTCTACTACATATTTGTATTTATGGTTATATTTGTAATTTGTTGCGCTCCTGTTTAAATCTGGATCATGTAGCTAACTCCACTAACCAAGATTATGCATGCAATTTCTTATTGAAACAACACTTATCCACCAAGTCAGGACTAACATAGCTATAGTTAGATCCAGGGTTAATCAAAATATAAATAACTTGATCACAAATCTTACCATCCATCTCAATGATAGATGCCTGATGGTCTACATGTTTGTTATCCAATGCTACATAGATACGAGGAACACTTTGACCAACATCCCCAACAGCCAGTGCATCATGTGCACTATATATCTAAGGCCTACCACCCTGATTTTGTGGACAATCTCTCCTACAATTATATTTTCCACAAGTCCAACACTCTATAGGTTTCCAGCCTGCACCCTTATTATGCTCCTTATATCGATGCCCTTGTCCTCTATCTGATGCATTGAACTTCTTAGATAGTGCAACATTCTCTTTATTATCCGTACCCTAAGGTCTTGCGCATTTTCTATCGCATTTTCCTTTGTTCTTTGCATTACCTTTTCAATCCGTCTTAGTCTGAGATTTGCGCTTCAATTGTTCATACCAATCCCTTAACTTTTGAATGGCCTCCTCCACTGATCTAGGCTCATCGAACTCAATCTTGTCTTTGAATGCAATCGACAATCCACTAATGAACCTTTGAATCTTGGCCTTCTCCTCCGTGAAGTAAGGCAAATACTTTAGTAACTTCAAGAACCTGCTAGTGTACTCCTCATCTATCATCGATCCCATCTTTAGCTCATATAATTATTTAGCCTTGTTATCGAAGTACCTCTCTGATAGATACTTCTTATTAAATAGCTACTCAAACTCACTCCAAGTCAAGTCTTCCTCATGTATACATCTTACATTCTTCACATCTTCCCACCAAATGTTTTCTTTATCTTTGAGACTGAATGTAGCTACTCTTGCTTTCATGTTCTCTAAATAAACATGCAACCTGAACAACTTCCTCATGCTAAGAAATCGTGCCTCTACATCTTGTGTTTTCTTCATCTCTCCATAAAATGTAGGTGGATTTTCTTTCTTAAACTTGACATCTGGAAATTATCCCCTATCACTCCTCCTGTAATGATGATAACGATGACGATCATAGTGCCTATCTAAATCAAAACTAGAATAATATATGTGTCTGCCCCTTCTCCTCTCCGAAGTATCCAATAATCTTCCATCTCTAACTGTGTCATCTCTATCTGACCTATGACCACCATGCGACCTACTACCATATGCCCCATTAGCTCGGTCCTCCTGCTCATAGTTTATCCCACATGGTCCCTGTCATTGCAAATCTGAAAACTTTGAAGTATCACTACATTTATCTCTGCTTGTTTCTCTTGAGCCTGCATGATTCTGTCATTATCTGCCTTACAAATCCTTATTTCCTCCTTTAAGCTTCTAAGCTTCTCAATATAACTGCCAAATTGGAAGATTCCCAACACCATAGTACTCTTCTAATTCATAGGGAGAGTCTTTGTAGTCTACCATCTTGCTAGCCATTTGATATTCTTACTACAAGGTATCTCATGTTAGCTAAACCAAATCACAATAAACCAATGTACCTTAGTATAGCTCAGGGAGGATACCTTGTCTGCAAGATCAACAAATCAACGTGATACATGTATAACATAATCATGATAGCATATAGAAACATAATACATAAACATATAACCATGCAACCATCATTCTAGCTAGGGTCCAGTCATCAATGAATGACCTTAACAACAACACACATCATGATCTCATGCATGACAACAACCACTACATCATTGTCCACTTGACCACATGCAAACATTAACATGCATAAGCAATTCATAACCAACGATACACATGCATAAACACATGTAATCAAGCACAAGCAAACAATACTTGTAGCCAAATCTACAAGAATAATACATGTAATCAAACATACAAGAATGTAACCAAGCACACAACAATGATACATGTAAGTGACATAATCGACATGTAACCATTCATACACTCACAACGATGCATTCCACAATAACGACTTCAAGTTCCATATGAGGACATCACTACAACCATGATCAACATTATGCAAATGCAATAAGCACATGGAATGAAAGTGTAAGAGACACACATGCAGCTCACATGCATGCGTGACCAAAACACAACCCATCCAGTTTGAGGGGTGAACCATCCTCTAATACCACTCTGATACACCCTCCTCCCACATCTACCCAAGAAAGTAGTCAATCAGGGTAAATATGTGACAAGATTCCACTATGATATGATTCGACCTGATAAGTCACGTTAAGGAAGTGGAACCGATGGAAACACACAATACATACGTTCAACATCAACATTAGAACTCTTAGGAACCAATCCAACCTTTAAGGCAGCCAACCCCCTGGTCCTAATGAACTTTTGGACAACTTGATCTCTGGACGCTCTCATGCTATGGGCATGCCAATGTCTAGGGACCTTTGGACCCTCCCACAGGTCTGTAAGCTAGTGTCCAGGGACTCCTTTTGTCAGTTTTTTGCCAACGTTTCTAGGAATTAAGCCACATTTTTAGGCCCAGAGCCCAAGTCACTGCTTAGAATTTCATGATACCTCTAGAATAGTAGGATAACATGAAAACAATAGTACTAATGCAATTACTTGAATAAGACAGTCACTAGACCCCTACTAGCCATGACAGAGATTTCGTCAAACATATCAGGAATATGTAATCTACAGGTGTAAATAACATCTCTGAGCGTGAAGGTCTCATAATTAGCTAAGAATTGCTAAGAAACATTGATGCCTCAACATATCAACTGCCATTTCATTTATTAGGTCATAGATACATTGATCATTCATTTACATGCAAAAACATGATGAGATCCATACATAGCTACTGTCATAAGAAATATAAATAACCAACATAATAACATAAAAAATACTCATGAAATCGCAACCATATAAATCACATATAATCCAATATAATACTCATAGAAATACAAGGAGAAATAACCTCTTATTGATGATGCAAAATCCAACCTCGGGATGGGACTTCCACATTTCACCCGACCGTAGAATGGTTGAGCCCAATCTCTCTTCAGCCATTCAACCTTGTGCCATATTCCAAGCATGAATGTGGGATCTCGTAGAACACATCAATAAAAAAACCATCTAGGGCTTCCACCTCAACCCATCAAACAGTGATTCCACTTCACGACCATACATCACAAAACTATCATCATATTGGTCTCTATCCAAGCCTTCCAAGGCTTTCAGAGCATTTGTTCCAACCAAGACTTCCATGACTAGTAACTCAACCCACAGCTGCCACCGAGCTTCTAGACCATTTTTCCATCCAAGGCTTCCAGGAATAGTAACTCAACCTACCAAGGGCTTCTAGAGCATTTGTCCAACTAAGGCTTCCAGGACTAGTAACTCAACCCAAGTTGTTACAAGGCTTCTAGAGCGTTTGTCGAAGAGGGCTTCTAGGAACTAATAACTCAACCCAAGCTAAGGAAACATGAGAACCAACCAAAACAAAACAAGGAAATAAACC
>APFE031516442.1:51941-63096 GCA_000404065.3 Pinus taeda | reverse complement strand
GCAATCCTCCATGCTAGTGACAGATCATGACCAATAATCCACATGCATATGCCATGCATGCAAAATCTAGTGAGGAAAACATACATGCAACTCAGTACCTGCAAGAAAATCCCATTGTCCTTTTGCGCTTTCCTGTTCTTCCTTTGCCTTCTTGCTCCAAAAATCTAAGTATGCCACACCCTCCAAGAGTGATCCTAGAAAACTCTAAGTCTCCAAGAATGTGGGAGAGAGAGAGACTAATGAGAGAGCTCCAAAATTGAACTGATAAAAGGTTACCAACTGATCCTCATAAGCCTTTTTATGAATGAGGCCTCTATTTCCTTCATTTTCCATTATTTTTCTTCAATTTCCTCCTCACATGAAACCTGTGACCTTTCACATCCTTTTTCTCCTAATTTCCATTATTTTCATAAATAAATGTGCCAAAAATTCCACTTTTCCTTTCCAAAGGCTTAGCCATTTCCTTTGCCAATTTCCTTAGCTATTAATCAACCACAAGTGATCCCCATCACTAGGATTTTTCCTAACATTCGGCTTGAAATAAGTGTCCCATCAACCGTGGTTATTATTTTGACTTTTTAAACTTTTATTAGTTTCATCAGTTTATTTGATTATAGCAACATTTACTATTTTTAGTAGTTTTTTTGGGTCCTAAACTTCTGGAGTTGTTTTGACCCCCTAAACGATGTTTTTTTGAGGTCCACAGTAGGTCCATACCCATAAGAAAGGGTTTGATGCAAATCCCGTAGTACTCAAAGAGATCTTTCCAATAAGGTATCGAACGCGCCAAACAGAGATCATATGACCAAGTTTCGACGCCGGGAACTTGGTTACCCATCTAACCCTAAAGGGCCCACAAACTCTTTGTGTTTCATCTCTTGGGGTTAGAGTGTTGGTTGTTTACAGTTTTCCTTTATTGTTCAATAATAAAAAGGCCCTTGAGATTCATTGTAACATAGTTCAAAGGCATGTAGCTGCCACATCTCTTCTCAGAGATAAGCTACCATCGCCCGAGCTAGTTTATTTCCATTATGCTTATAAGCATATTTTAGTTCTTTGATATTAATGAAATGAAGATTTATTTCTGCTGCATTTCTGTGTTTATGTTTATATCTGTATTATGTTGTGTTCCTGCATAAGTCCGGATCAAATACCTCATCAAGAGAAAGGAAGAGGGAAAATAAGATCTAAAAACACACGTGGGATAGCAATTGTATCATAGAATGTGAAATACATTAGGTGTACCAGGACTTCATAATTTTATATGAGTAAGAAGCTAACACACTAGTGTCAAGAGGAAGACATATCGTTATATATTTTTTTAGAAATAAATTGTGTCCAAAGTTCTGAAACATCCAACATTTCAAGTGGACAATCCACCCATTGTCAACATTGCTTCTCTTTTTCCTAATCATGGGTGGAGTGGTTGCTCAAAACAATTGACATTTCAAAACTTTGAACACAATTGATTTCCAAAAAAGTTTACAAAAAGATGCCTAACTATGAAAATTTTCACAACAAGAAGAGACAAGACAAGATGTCATGGCCTCATAATCAATAAAGTAACTATCCTTTCACCCAATGATGTGAAGGAAAATGTTAGGAGATAATAGTGAGCTAATTTTCTATGTTTTGTTTTTTAAGATTTTCCAATTTCCATTTTTCCTAAAATTGATTCACCCAAATTTTATAGCATAAAATTATTTTACCTTAAAAATCACCAAAATGTTATATAAACTAATGTAAAATCATGTGAAATCTAAATATCTTTACAAAAATATCATCAAAGTTTTTACAATTCACATATTAGGAACTAGTAAGATTCACCAAACTTTATAAACTTCAAGATAAACTTTCATCTTTAAAATTTTCCCTAAATAATATCAACAAAAGAATGAGTGGTGTTGGGGAAGGACATGTCACATCGTAAAATTAAATGGCAACGAGCTATTGAACTAAATCCACAATGATGATGTTGTTGGGTGCCAACTCCAAAATCAAAATCACCACCTTTTGAGAAAACCATTAATAAAATAATGTTTCTCCATGCAAAATATAATCCCTTAACACATTGCTAGCACTTGACTTGCAAAGGAATACTCAGGAATTTTCCCTCTTCTATAGAAATAGCACAACACTACAGGAATGACATTAGAGAAAACAACAATGCACAAAACATTGAATGACAATGACATGTAAGTAGGCCTGTCTTCCAATATAATCTCCAATTTTGAAAATTATGTGTCTTTGCTTTAATAAACTAGTCAACCATTGTTGAAAACCTTCTGCACAAACCCTTTTTTCCCACCCTCCATCCAATTTTTAAATGAAAATCCTTGTTTTTTGTAATTGAAAAAAATTCTTTGAAAAAACCTCCATCCTAGCTTATTTACAAGAATCTTTTACGACATCTTTCTTGTAGTAAAAAAATCCTACATAATTATGAGATATGGGAGTAGGGTTTAGTACAAGGGAATGTACATAATCCTTCTGGATTAAGCAGAACCCGAAGGTAGTTGATCTATTTCACAAATGCTACTGAATATAGTAATTTAATAGAATGAGAGGATATAATGATGAGGTTGCCAAAGAGTTTTCCATGAATACCCAAAATATTAGAGAAAGGAATATGTCATTGTTGTAAGAGGACTATATAAATGAAGATATACTTAGTAAGATGTCTAGACTCCTTGAGGTGGTAGGAGGGGGAGGGGTTCTCATTAATCCTGATGGAATAATTGTGGATCGGTATGCTTGGGGTTTGGGCAAGAAGACAAATAATCAAGCATAATCCTATGGGTTATTCTATGGCCTCACCTTAGCGCAACAAAAAGGAACCAAGGACATGAACATATTGGGAGACTCTCTCCTAATTATAAAACATATGAACACAAGCATGCCAACCCAAAACATCAAGTTGAATCAAGTTCTAAAAATAACCCATGGCTTATGTTCTATCTTTGAGAACCTTCAATTCCTTCACATCTTGAGAAGTCTAAATCATGAGGCAGACTTGCAAGAAAATATAGCTTGACAATTGAAATAAATTTGTAATCAAGTAAATGGAATTGAAGGATAACTCCCCATCCCCCAATCTTGACCATGAGTAGAATGCGTTTGGAGGAAAATATTTTATATTATTTGAAGCATAGAAACAATTTATTTTTGAGTTTGAAGATTAAGGGTGTAAACTCATTCAATAACCCTTGCTCTACCCATATTTATGTTTGTATACCCCTTTTGTTTCCCCTAGACTTCCCCTTCATCTCCTCCTCCTCTCCTCTCTTCACATTTCCCCCTCTTCACTCTGTTGGCATCCACCTCTCCCTCTCACTCATCTCTCCTCCTCCCCTAGGCTTCCCCTTCATCTCCCCCTCCTCTCCTCCCTTCACCTTCCCCCTCCCTGCTCTGTTGGCATCCTCCTCCCCCAACCTCTCATCGCACATCCCCCCTCAGCTCCATATACCATCACTTCAAACATCGCATCACGAATATGAGGTGGCGGTCTCTCGTCCTCAACTCTTGGAATAAGTCGTGAAATTTAATCACTTCAACATGTGGCTGCATTATTTTGTTGTCCTAGACACTTGGTGATGGGATTGACATAAGTGTGGGAGATCAATTGACTATGCTCTGTAATCAAGCCTTTCGCATAACCAACAAACCATATCCATGCGAGAAATCTTTGAGATTGAACCTCATTTAGTTCTCTGTGGTAAGATCTGATGGCTCACACAAGGGAAAATTTCAGGTTGCAAGGAATTAATGGATGGTAATTGGGACCCTAGATGTATGATTTCATTCTCGTGGTTCATGGATTTCTATAATTTGGGAAACAATGATAAGGATCACTATAGTATAGAGGTCTTTTTCCAGAGGCCAAGAGGGGCATCTTTCTACCTGGTGTGGAGAATTGGATAGATCTCGAAAGTACTAATTGGAATTCATTTTATGGTAGAATCTAAAGTGTTGTGGAGACTCCTGGCTTTGTAATTTTGGTATTTGGGTCTAGTTCTCTCCTTAAGAATTCTTGGGTGTAGTGGAACTTTTGCTTATCCTTGGTGAATTTGCGGTCATAGACTATGTCTCTCTGTGGCTATTGGGACTTGGTCTTCCCTTCAGAATTTCTCCCTTAGTCAGATATCATGGATGCTTGGGGATATCGTCAACGAAGTTCAGGCAGGGTGGCGATTTGCATGGACTGGGATTGGGAGAAGTGCCCCCCTCTGGCTACTGTCTCCCCTCATGTTTGTACCCCTTGCGACTGAGAGAATTTTGAATTAAGGGCCAGTAGATTAGATGAACTTCGGAATTGCTTCTAGAAACAACAACAAGAAGTCTGTGAAATGCTTAAGAGAAGCATAGAGAAGAACCAAAAGATTCATCAACTGGAAAATGAGGTGATTGCACTGCGCAACCAAATTGAATAATTGCATATTCAGTTGGTTGAGAAGAATTCACATTCTGAGGAGGAATCGACAGGGATTGATCTCAATAGGCCAGACGATCCAAATGACTAGTCTTCTCTAGTGTTTTATGTTAAACTATAAGTATATTTTGCTACTTGGTCAATTATGTAAGGCTTATCTGAATTTTGACTTTTCGCATAGTATTTGGGCTCAACTTGACAGTCTAAAAACAATGTTGCCCAAGGATGGCACTGATTTCGAAGTGTAATATCCCCTTTTTTTCCACATACTACTACTCTTTTCTGTAAGAAAAAGGATATCTGGACATAAGGCTACCTTGGGATAAAGAGGAAAGGAAAGAGGCCACTCTTGCCAAGAAAACATCTTCACCAAACATGAGAAATGTCTGTACGAAAAAAAAAAGGGAGCAAAAAGGGAAATCTTACCTTCACCATGGAATGAAGTGGACAACCACATTTTGAAGTATATTTCTTATGACGGTAGGCTAAGTGTGGTTTATGCCTATTGATTTAGGCTTCTCCACCAACTAATAAACCAATCTCATTTTCATCCAGCATAAGCTCTCAATATACCCTACTTTTTTATACAATCCTTGATGAAATGAGCACCAGGGTGAAAGGAGGCAAACATGAGGCATTAGGGCATCATGGGCTTATCCAGCTGATAGTTTGCAACACACTGGATAACTTAGAGTACAAGGACCGATGGTATTATTTCAAGGAGATGGACAAACATGCCTTCCTGGAAACCTATAAGGCCATGAGAGGACAAATCACTAGAGGGAAACAAAAAGGAAAATGTAGCAATCCAAAGTCTTCCAAGCAAAATTCAAATATATATATAAAAATGGAATCCTCATAAAATAATGTAGCTACAAATTTAATTAAGTTGGGAACACCACCAAAGCCAAAAGGAAAGACACCAACTTTGTAGATATGCACCCAAATCTACATAAGAAAAAGGATTAGATATCAATGAGTATTTAAGAGAGCAAGGCCACCCTTTACCATAGTAGTTCACATTGAAGACTCACCCAGTCTTATAGAAGAATCCATAGAATAAGAGGAGGTACTTATGCATGAGAGGATACCTCATGTAGAATAGGAACTAATGGTAGTAGTAGGAATATAATGTAGAAACATAATCAAACCAAACTTTCTCTTACCCCACACCATGTTGGATTTAGAAAGGCTAATATTGAAGCTCTTAACTAGATGAGAGTAGAAACATAACAAGGAATTGAGGATAAGATGAAACTATACGAAGAAATTGAGAGGAGACTTGGTGATATTAAAATTACAAGAAGAGAACAACAAGTAACAACTACTAAAAGTGAACCAATCACTCAGACAAGAGTTAGAGGATACTAAAAGATAAGTAGCTACTAGAGATGATAGAATTGGGGTATCGGAAGCTTCATTAGGAACAATGGCCCATATAGGCATGGAGATGATAGAGTACAAATCGCTTACCGAAATTTATGCCCTATTTCTCAAGTAAAAATGGTGCAAACACCAAATTTCAAATTTGGCACAACAATGTAATCAACATCCAAGCACCCAAAGCATGATACAAGCATATCAAAATATCTATAAGGAATATAAATCAAGACTATCTGAGTTTTACATCAACAATATCATTTTTCACCTACATACTTTGGATGACAATCCTTATATGGTAGATGCACAATTAATGGATTTAGCCTCATGGCTCAAGCATAAAGAATTCAGAACTAAAGAAATGAAAAAGTATAAAGAGGAGGAATTTTCCAACTCCTTATGGATAAGAGTAGAGACCCCTAAACCAAACACTATCTTGCAAGTTCATGAGATCTTATCTTGTGATTAAGTAGTGGCTCCAATATGGAAAAGAAGGAAAGAAGAAGCTAAATCACATTTTGATGATAGACTAAGGCTATTGGGGGATGAATCCAACCTAGCTTTCCAAAGAAAATGGTGGTATGTTCCCTATAGACTTCAAATTAGAGAACTCCACTTCCCATGCAATATACAAGCTACCTTGGCTCAGACACCACTATATAAGAGATCAATGCATACCTTGGGAACAAAATGAGTTGGAGTAAGATTCAACTGGCCACTCTTGCTGAAAAGAAATTTCCTTTGATCGAAGGAGGGAAGAGTAGGAATGGAAAGAAATAGAGGAATTAGTAGTATTATATCACCAAGGATACCTCACCAATTACATGGCTTGGGATATCAAGAAATAATATAGGGAGCAACATGACAAGAAAGAACAACAAAAACAACATGATTAAGGAAGTATAGTTGCACAAGGATGTACAACACTCTAAGTTAGGAGAGGCGGGGTGGGGTATGATGAGGCCTTTCAATGCTAATCATACAAACCCATCTACAACACCATTTTTTCCTAAACACATACAATTTGACTTTACTTGATGCACATTTTTATTTTTTTTACATGTTTAATTATGAGTTGAGTAAGCTTCTTAAATAGTATGGGCATGCTCATGATTTTGGTTGTTTTTTGCATAGATAGTGCATTAAATATGACATGATGAAATACCTTTTACTACCAACCCAACAAGAAATCAAGAATCTTGTTCTCCAAGTAACTAGCACTTAGGTGAGACTAGTTGAGTTCACTCAAGGACACCTCATCCAGTTGTAGATCAGATTTGGCTAGAGAAATTAATACAAAAGACATGATCCTCTATTCTTAGAATTTTAGGGGGAATCAATCCACATATTAAGGGGAACTATTCTCTTCTTTCTTATTTTCTTATAAAAGGGGGATTCACAACCTAGGGGAGTTAGTTAGTTCTTGTTGTATCCTTGATTTTAGTCTTGAGAAACTTTCAATTAGTCATAATTATTGGATTATGTATTTTGTTTTTTCATTTTGGAAAAATTCTTCTACTCAATTAGTTGTTCGTGATCCTTTTTAGTTTCTTTAAGTACCTTTGGGAAGACCCACCCAAATGGATCTAACAAAATGTATTTAATTCTTTATTTATATTTCCCTCTTTACATTTTTTTTCATTTTATTCAAAATTTGTTGTTGCAAAAAATTCCATATAAACAATTATTTACTTTTATGCAGAAGATTTATTTCATGATACGATCATTTTCTTGAGTGTAGATTTGATTTGCATGGTTTTTTTTATGTTAATTAAATAGTGTGCGTGATTATAAAGGCATTTAATTTCCTTCCATAACATTCTTTAACCCTTTGTGCAGGTTTCATATAACATTGTAGAGTTCCCTATATGTTTGTAAGTGTTCTTGTAGAATAGTGTAGAATTCTATTTTTCAGCTTATTTCTAACTTAGAAATGCATATTCTATCCAAAACTAACTAATGGAGCCAAGTGATGTTCAAAAAAGGGGGAACTAGGAGTTAGATAGCCTTCCTTCAAATTTGGTTAATGCTCTACTTGTTTCCTTCGTGATTTGAATTCTAATTTCTACAAATTTATTAGATAGCAATGTTTCCTTTCTCCAATAGATTTTTTTATTTATTCAAGTTGATTAAGATGCAACTAATAGAATAGAGTTTATTTTAAACACTATTTTGATGTTCTTTCAACTAAAGTTAAGTATATTTTCTAGTTTTGGTAGGTAGCAACGATGAACTATTAATAAACTTCCTCTTTACCTAAATAATTAGAGTGGGGCCTAGTACCAACCAAAAGTGGGTAACCCATAAGAGAAAAAATTTCTCCTCATTTGAAAGCTAGCAAACCATAATCCCTATGATGGTTTTCAGATAGCTTTAAGCCATAGTTCTCTAACGATTTCTCCATTCAATGTTCTTGCCCATTTAGCATTCTTCTTGAAGAAAGGTGGGCCATCTGTCGACATGCACTTTAACCATTTTATAAATTATGTGATTTCATTTAAAGTTATAGGAATATTAATATGAATAAGGGGGAAAACTAGATGATTGATCAATCCTAATTATATCATTTTTCCCACACTTCATCTAGAAGGTTAGCCTATGACTCTAGTCCAACGAGACCTCCTTTAAGGCCTTATGGTTTAGGAGGATCTCTAATAGGGGGCACATATCGATATAGTGTATCAACGGTAAACCATACTTACCATTTTTCATTCTTGCCTTTCACTTATCTCCATTCTTTGGGTTGATTGTCATTGGTCATTGAGATTGGCATCCGAAATTTGCATCCTTGAGTCAGGGCCCAAAAACTTGGCACTAGAGGTTGATGCAGCCAAAAGAATGATAAAAGAATATAAAACCACAATAGAAGGAAAATATAAAATGCAAAAGATAGCTGGAAATTGTTTATCATGTGGGAAAAATCCTAGCATGAGATTTACACCCCTCATTAGCTATCACCCATTTTCTCAAGCATTTAGTTTTTCGTTTAAAATAAAGGAACTCTTGAAAGTCCCAACATCGATGAGTGAGAAACTGCTACATTTTTAATGGGTATTGGAAAATAAAAAAGTGCAACCTTGATCTCCTAAGATATGCACCAAACAAAGATAAGTCATTAAAGAAAATGTTGCATCAGAGGGACGGAAAAAGAAAGTTGAGGAAAGGGGTAACTCATGCCTCCAATATTGCTCCCTCCTTACATAATTATACTCACAATGTTAGACCTCCATTCACCGGTCTCATCGATGTAGCATATTTCTTGAATTCTTTCCCACTCCATGACCAACGTATCACATAAATACATGAATTTATATGTTTATCTAGGACATGTCAATCCCCTTGGGAGCTAGAAACACCTAATAGGGTTGTTAACCCAATCACTAGTAACATAAGTGAGGTAACCTGTTTACATATCTTGAGCTAGTTAGACATTTGAAGACAATTCTTGTGTGAAGTAATTTTGTGCCCCTAGCATTAGATATAGTCCATTATGATGCTTTAATAGTTTGATGTCCCTAATGTTGCTGATATCACTTGATATTGAGAGTTTTATTCAAGTGGTATCACAATTGGAATAAAGATCCCTTGAGGGATGACTTGAATCCTTTCCAGTACATTTCATATGATGCTTTACCATGTCCTTAGAGAAGATATGACCTTGTAGCCCCAACATTGACCCTCTAGAGATGAGCATTGGGCCTTGAGAGGATTCCACATGATTCCACACCTCTTTATAAACCTTTAGATGGCAAAACACTAACCTAGATAGCTTGGGCATTAAATTTACTAATGATGTTCCTAGATTGACCCAAGGCACCCCTAGGATAGGCTTGACCTTGTTTGATAGATGTTGCCTTGTTCCATAGCCCCAATGAGGATCAAATCCACTGAGATGACATGGGAAGGATATCACATCACGCCTTGATGCCAACACTTTCCTTAGATGATTCCATGACATCCCTACATGCCCTAGGAGGGTGACATAAGCCGCTTTATGAAAGATGTCATGGTAGATGAGGTGCCTTTTGGCGATGTGTCCATACACCTTGATGATTTTATGGAGTGAAGAGCATTCAATGGACCATTTCATCACTTTCTTGAAGGAGATTGATCATTATTGGAGGATGATGTCATGATGGTGTCTTAATTCACATGTGTAGGATATTTTGGCATTCTATTATGTTTTATTGTTATCTCAAGGTCAACTTGTGACCTTTGATCTAGATGAACACTCAAGTAAACTTGTTTTATGGATTTTACTTGTAAATTAATGAAATGAGACTTGGTTGCCCTTACATAAATAGAGGGATGTCTCTTTCATATATTCATCATCATCATTCATCACACTTCTCTTCTTTAAGAAGTGCACATTGGTTATTTGTCTTCTCTACTTGGATGCAATGTGATCTTCATGGAGTGAATTGTCTTGAGAGGGAGATGTTTGCATGGGTAGACTTCTTTCAGATTGATTGAAGTGATTCTTATGGAATGGTGTATGTTTCATGCTCATTTTCTTCCATTTTGCATGCTATATTATGTGAGTTACGATTTCTATGTGTGCCATATTAAAAATTGCAATATCTTTCCTTGAAATCTTAATTTCTCATGGTATGTAAAAATTATTTGCTTGAATCCTTCAAGAGAAATTTGATACATGCATCTCTTGAACTTAAAATCTCCCATTTGAGGATCTCTCTATAGTTTTTAAGTAGATAATCCTTCTCTCAACCTCTTCATCAAGGCCCTTTTCATAGATCTTGCCCTAATGAATCCATTGCCTAATTATATCAAGGCACTAGTCTAGTAGGGGTTGATCAAAACCCTAAATTTTCTATTTCTCTTTTTCCTTGGAAATAAGGTTAAATTTTGCATTTTTAGCAATCTAATGTTCATGGGTATTTTCCCTAAAAAAAAGGATTTCATTTAATAAACATGAAAAAGGCAAAATCTAGCATTAATTGCATGTTAAAATCCTTATATTAAGGTTGATGTTATCTTATTTATTTTAGGATGTAGATTTTCATGGTTAAGAACTTGATGATGATGAATAATTCTGGAGAACTTGATGATACTTTTGGAAAACTACTTGATGAAAATTGTGTGTTCTCATTGACATGGTCCAAGTTTCGGGTAAACACTTCACCTATTTTCAGGGACAAAAAACTTGAATTAATGATGTGAATGGTGCCAAACCAAGAATAATTAGAGGATAGAGATACAATATGACCATTTAGGTAAAAAGGATGTGAACATAGATGATCTAATATTAATTAATTTGTTACTAAAATTTATTAACTATTGAATATTATGGGGATATGGTAATAATAGAATAAATAAAAATATATT